>CAJGYO010000005.1:53299948-53497689 GCA_904845875.1 Miscanthus lutarioriparius
GAAGTGGTGGTTTGGCGGCGACTACCTGAGCAGGGCTAGCTACGTGCGCGCGACGAGCACGGCGATGACCTGAGCAGGGCTGGCCACGGTGGAGCGGGAGCCAAGGCGAGCTAATGGAGCAGAGGAATTTGCACGAGGTGAAGTGGGGGAGGCTGGCCACGACGCGGGCGGTGACGGTTCATAACGGCACGGTGGCGGGCAAAGCTCCAAAAATTGGAGCTCGGCCTAACCATAATCAAGGTGGGGTGGGGTCAGCTGGAGAGGGGACATGAAGGTGGAGACGCGAACATGAGAAATTGATGAGAGGTGCTCGTTCTCTGGCTTCACCGTGACGTGACACGACGGCGGCGGGAAGCAGAGAGAAAAGAGAGAGACGACGCGTCAAGTGGGCTCGGCTCGTCCACGCCTTGGCGGGACGCGAGCGGTGGGATTGGGAGGCCCACGCGCCAACTCTACGGGCAACGTGTGCGCGCGTCCGACCGGCGTGGCCCGAGCGCCGTAGTATCATAAATGGCATGGCGACGGCGGCTCGCCCACGTGCGCGTGGCAGAGGCGACACATACAGGGTCGGCAACAGCGCAGAGATGCAGCGGATCGGCGCGGACGCGACGGCAGCGGCAGCGTCACGACGTGAGGAGTGACGGCAGTGTGGACGTGACGGCAGCGCAGCGCGGGACAGGGCAGGCGGCTGCAGCAGCGGCTCCGCACGGCGGGCCAGCGGCAGCCGAGACATGGCTAGGCCAGAGGCGGCCACGGCCGGCCGCGCGCGGCAGCACGCGCACGCACGACCAATGCGGCGACGCCAAGCGCCCGAGCACGGTGATCACGGCCACGCGGCCAACCAGCTCAAAACTGATAACGCGCACGAATTTTAAAGCGCTCAACACGACCAAACGGCTGCTCCTAAACCTAAACCGTCTTCACCATGATCAAGATGGCACAAGAGACTACCAAATCGAGCTATAACACTACACCACCCTTTAACCCAATCTCTCACAATAAATTGCTAAACATAGCAATGTCTACCTGTCGATAGACTTGAAAATTTCTAAGTTTTTGAGCTGAATTTGATTTTCATTTGCGATTTCTAAGCTAGTGGAAATATTAGCTAGTAATATTATTTTTTGACCGCAAGTATTTCACTTTCATCTATAAAGTTTATACATCCAACTTTATTAAGGTGACACATTTATGTTCTATAGCATCTTTACTTAATAAAAATTGGTTTTCAACCTTAAGTGATATAGCATGACTATTGAATCAACTTTCGTTTCGCATTTTTGTTGATCGTTTTGAGTTATAGAAACTAATCTACACACTTATTACATGCATTAACACATAAACATGATGCTCACGACATGTTTTAGTAAATGATTTACGGTATAACACCAAGGATGTTATAATTTTAGAAGTATTTTTCATAGGCTAGTTGTTTTTGTCACTGGAACTACCGAGTTTCAAGGAGCGGACGTGCTGGAAGACGGAACACACCTAAAAATACGGACGGAAACCAAACTGGAAAAGAAATTTGAACCCGAACTGAAAAAGGAATTCAGAGGAGTCAGAAAAAAAAATAGGGCATAAATTTTGTATCTTTATTATTAGGTATAGATATTCCCCATTCAAAAAGCAATAAACATCACACTTCTTAAGAAGCCAATTAATCTCAAATTTAAGTAAACATATATAAAAAGTACTTATATTCATGATATTATCAAATAAACATCATTAGACTAATCATGCATTATATTTTTATAATAAATTTATTTGAAGACGTCAAAGTGGATACTATTCTATTTATAATAAGTCTAATCAAACTTCAAATTGGTTGATCTCTCGAGAAGTCGAGAAATAATATGCTTCTTTTTGACAAGGGAGTAGTTGGCTGTGGGGTGGGCTAGAGGATGCTTCCTCCTCCACGTACCCACGCCTGCCTGTGTTTATTGGAGGGCAGCTCTGCATTTACTTTGGAGTCACGAGATTTGATAAATTCTCCAACTTACTGCTCCCGAGTACGTATTACGTTGTCGGACGAGAATAGGCTACTGATTTAATAAAGGTAATTAATTACTCTAGGAATGAAATCGGGTGTGCCATGTACGCGTACACATGCTCGATCGGGTGGTATTGGTATAAGAGATCTCTTGGCATACATATACACTGTTCTGGCTGACTTGTTGTGAGAGAAAAATATTTTTTCGATTAAAAAAACAAGCTGCAAAATATGGATTACAAGATAAACGAACAGAGAGCAGTATCTAACGAAAAGCAGAGATGACAGATGAGAAACGCCACGCTCCGTTCCGCACCGCCCGCAAACCATGCATGTTTTTTTGGTCGAAAACCGATCAGGCTGGGTTGGGTTGGCTTAGCTCGCTTCCAAGGTTATTTAACACCCTGTCAAGTGAAGCTATTAGATACATTCATTTATTAGATAATGCTCCCTCCGTTCTAAATTATGGGCCTGTTTGCTAGACTTTATTAGCCGACTTATCAGCTAAAATCTACAATATTTTTCTTTCGTAATAAAACAGTTTCAACCAACTTATCAGTATCAGCTGAACAGTCTTTACAAGGCTGCGTCGCTCGTTGCCGAAGGCCGAACCCGACTGATTTAATAAAGGAAAATTTAAACAAGTCAATCAGCACCGCACCCCCGAACGGCGTCGCAGGCAGCGGCAGCCCACGCGTCCGTCGCCGGTCGCCTGCCACCGTCGTCGGTGGTCTGCGACGCTTTTCCGCTGCGGTGCGGTGCGGCTCCCTTTCTTTCTTTCTTTCCCTGTCCTCACTCGTGATCGACTTGTTTAAACTAAACTTGCAGTGGTTGCTTCGAATCTAGGAGTAATCGCGTACCGGTAGGTGTACACATATACGCATCGTACTCAACACCGGATTCCATCGATCCGCCGGTGGTTGCCGTAGAAGCGATACATATAAACAAATGGATGATGACAACCACCGTGACGCCGCGGTGATGGCAGTTTGGTAGTGTACGCTGCAGACAAACACTGTGAGCGTATGACGATGTACTCTACGGCTCTGTACATACGTATACGTGTATATGAACGAGACGAGCGAGCATACATACGCATACGAGACTGCTCTGTCTGCTCGAGACAAAGCCAAGTGGTCCAGTCCAGTCCCTCCCACCGACCTCACGTGTTTCGGGTGCGACCCAGCTGCTCGATGCGGTGCGGTGCGGTGCGGTGCGGTGCGGATCGTCAACACCACCACCTCCGCGATTCGCTAGTGCCGCACTACACACGTCTCAAGTCTCAACTCACTACAACGGCAGCAAATCCGCACGGCCGCACCACCCGACAACACCAGAATCGCGCGCCTTTTTCCTCGGCCCGCACGCAACTGTGGACGCTCGCGGAACTTAACTACCGTGCACAATGCAACTGTGGATTCCCATCTCCTCTTTACAGCGTGTTTGGACTTTGGAGTCTGGTTTGCCGCCCATGGCCCACGGGATCCAAATGCCGGCCCAGTCAAGCTGTGTGGTTCACGTCACCAAGCCATTCATTCACTGTGCAATGGCACGACAAATCTGTTGACGATAAAAAACAAATGTCACTCGACTCAATTAGTCGGATTGGTCAGCCGATTATGTGCATAAATTTACTTGTCTTAATTTAGTTGCCCGAGTATCTAGGTTTTTACTCAATCGGCTTAGTTAGCTCAGTTTCACATCGACATTTGGCGATTCAGGCGAAAAATTACGATGCATACTGACCGATCCGTAGGGTGCTCAGGCAGTCGGGTCAGCTAGTATCGTCAGGAACATACTTTTGTCGTGGAGTCGTGTCAAACATCAATCAATTCGGGAAAAAAAAACGAGTCTTTGCAAGGAGTTTAATGGAGACAGGGCTGTTTTTACTAACGAGTCACAACCATGAAAACACGTTTTTTTTCTGGCTCCTCATAAATTTGACATAAATTATTATAAAATTGCCAGTGGAGTCGGTTTTGCCAAATGTTTTTTAAAACATTCTAACTCCACCAGAGAAGTTCTTCTACAAGAGAAGTCGAGCTCTGCTAAACTAGCTCTAAGATTATGATATGAAAAATGTTTATGCTGTCAAAATGGGTGGAACTAGAAGATGCTTTTTCAGGGGCTTTATGCAGTATAATTTTGTAGCACCTTCAACTTCATTTTTAACTTTCGGCTTTCTACTTTTTCAAATAGGTGAAAATAAAGAGTTGTTTTAAAGGAGAGAGAGAGATAGGGGATATGATTCATAGCAGTTTCAACCAAAAAACTTGCAACTTTTCTGCAACATATACCTCACAAAAAGTTTTTCCACTACGTGCAGTTGAACCAAACAAATCCTAACGCGGTTGTACCAGTTCGCAAGGTCAATTGAAGACAATCAATGATGCACTTGGAGCCGGTCGCCAGAGGAGTTGGGATATTTGCCATCACCAGGATGGACTCAAGTGGTCAAGGCAACACAGTGAGGAGAAATCCAGTTGAAGGCCAGTCAATAATGGCATATATAGGTATAAAGTCGCAAGCCAATGGTTGTCAATGTACTAGCACGGTGTCAACCTAGTTGGTGATGCCTCATATATTTTTTTAAGCCTCTGAGCATCTCCAAGAGTACTCAAAACAGTCTTCCAATTCAAAAATTTTGAAATTCAAACAAAACACTCGTCTCCAACAACTCTCAAACCCACCTCCTAATCTTTTGGCACTTGGAAAAAACTACCCCCACACGTGTAAAGTTACACACACGTATCATCGCGCCAATATGGAGATGGAAGGACTAGAGGAAGAACAAAAGTAGGATAGGGTTTCTGATGCAAATGTACAAGAGAGAATTAAAGTATAAAAGTGGTTAGTGTGATTTAGAAATAGTTTAAGATTCCTGATGTAAAATCCACTCTATCTTTTAGACGCGAGATTTTGGAAACTGTCGAAAACTGTTGGATTTGTAGCTTTTTTTATGTCTCCCAATATATTTTGCAAAGGTTGAAAAACCTATTTTTGAGAGTATTTTTTAGATATGTTGGAGATGTGGGTTTTGCTATAGGCCCTGTTTGTTTCCCTGAAATTTTAGTTTATGCTGATGCTTATGCTGAAATGTGTGAGAGAAAAACGATGTTTATTCGCTGCAGAAACCGTAGAAATAGTGCTGCAGGAGCCTAGTGTTTTTGTACAGTCCACCCGTTACAATATTACTAATTGTTTTGCTTATAATTAATGATGTTTTTGTTCTGTGCTATTGAAGTTAACCATAAAATATTTTTAGCATTGCTAATTACAAGTATTCATTTTTATTACTCCGGAGATGACTATAATCTATTCCTCCCCATTATTTTCTTTACTTAATAAATGATATAGTGAACCAACAAATAATTATTGAATTATTGATTGTGGTTGTTGATGATTATGTTAATCCTGTAGCCTTAATATTTTTTTGAAACCCTGTAGCCTTAGTATTTTTGATTGACTTAACAAATGTTAAGTAATAGAGCCGTAGACATCTTCTAGAGATATGCATATGCATTTAAGTATTTATGTTCATAAAATCTCCTTACATATTTTCTTACGTAATTAATTAAAATTTTCATGTTGCCTATAAAACCACTAAATAAAGGAACTTGCGCTATGTCCCTATAGCTTTTTATGGCTCCTGAAGGAGGCAGCCGCTAAATATTTTAGCCGCTATTTAAAACCATGTTCCCAAAATCAGACATTAGAGTACCTATATTATCAGCTATAAATAATTAATTATATTCACAATTGTAAGCACGATACAAAGATTGGTTCTATGTTAGGATGAGGACAATGAGACATCTCCCGTCTCAGTGAAGGTTTCTTGAGAGTTTCATGGACATTAGACAAGCTAGCAGGACATGGTATACAAGAGATGAGGGAAATTTTATATGGAAGAAATGAGTTTTTATCTACCTTGTTTCCAACACCTAAGTCTTACAAACTAGGACATGAAAGCTCCACTAAGACCTAATAAAGCATGCTATACCATCAGTACCAAAGACTCATCTAAGGTAGCGTTTAGATCCACAGGGATTCTAAGAATCTGGATAGAAAAAAAAAATCCCAAAATTCCATCCAAACACCCTAGGATTCTAGAGAATTCTACTACGTATCACATAGGCACAAAATCCAAGAAACCTCAACGATTATTTTTATCCACGATCCGGATTTTAGAATCTCATCCAGACATGCCATAAGCTACCGAAGCATCACAAAGATTGAGAATAAGAGAATCGACCAAAATTTTCACAAGGATCGGTGCGAGCAAGGAAAAGTTGGCACTTGGCAGTTGGCACTGGCTGCTTTGTGGGCTGCCAAGCGCTTACAATTAAACTCGTCCCACTGGATGGGGAAGCAAAGGAATTACAAAGCTTTACAACATAGCAGAGACCAAAAATGCAAGAGGCATAACCTCTCCACAAGGGATAGTACAACGAATAGGCACTTAAGAGGCATATATACATGGAGGCATTGTATTGCACAAAGTGGAAAGATGTTGAGATGGGGAATGAGACCATATTGCTTTGGTTACTTTGTTTCTCTCTGTCTTCACATGAGAACTCTCTCAGCAAGTCAGCATCTATGGTATCACATGTACTGAGCGAGCCATTGCTTGCACATGTCAAGTACCGACAATGCATTTGCATGTAATGCCTACAAAAAAAGAAGGTAATATGGACTCAGAAAACAGAACCAAATAAAAATACAGAGGCGAGGGGGGGTATAAGTACTATCTCTTGGGAGGAGTCATGTTTTTTGTCACTCAACTTCGAGGGCACATATATTTCAGGCCCTACACCTATAAGTGTATTATTTTTAGACTTAAATCAAAACTTCTAGATAATTGCGCAGCAGAAATAGGTGGCCTTCCTTGTGTGATTGTGTCAATTACTCAAGAAAACTTCAGACTATCATTTTCTAATCGGAGACCAATGAAATTCCTCATGGACATGATTAATGACATGATTCTTAAAGTTCACAGACCAAACAAATAACTAGAAAAGGTTCAGACTTGACCCTGCCCATTAAAGGACCAAACCAGATACTATAGCAACTGATGAGTGGAAGATATTTAACTTATTCCCCAAGTTTCAAATTATAGTTCACTTTACTTTTATCCTAAGTCAAACTTCTCTAACCTTGACCAAGTTTATAGAAAATTGGATTAACATCTATAATATCAAAATACTTTCATTAAATAATCCATGAAATATGCCTTCGTGCGTTTATTTGAACTCGTAGATACTAATATATTTTTCTAAATAAAAACTTAGTCAAAGTTTTGACTTACTCCCTTCGTCCCAAATATACTGTCGTTTTCGTGGCGTATACCAGGAAAGAAGCAAAATGACCTGCACACTCCTACAACGTTGTAATCACTACATCTGGTGCAGAGTTAATGGACATGCTTTATACGTCCTGTCATTGATACAGCCACAAAGGACAACGCGCACGGCAATTGATATCCATCACTGCAGCACCTTTTTCACCCCAAAAAATGCACTTCCATAGAGTATTTTTCCTTAAACAAATGAACCAGGACAAATATTTGACTTTCGTAGCTAGCCGAACAACACTCTTTGTGGTACTTTCAAAGTTCAAAGCTAAAATAACAGTAATTTTGTGAGAGGGAGTAGTACAAAGCTGAACTATAGTTTGGAAGGGGGGCAGGGGGAGTATAAGTCATTGATGGTAGTAGAGAGATGCAACATGACACAAATTCATTCGATAATTAATAATAAGTAGGAAACATCTGTAAATTTATGAAGACAACTGACCTGATGGGCAACATATTGAACATCAGCGACACTTCCACTTCGTGAGGCTATTTGAAACGCACTTTTTAGACGTCCACAGACAACACAAGCAAGTACTTTCCTGCAAGTTTATAAATTGTTTAGAAAAGTACAAGATCAGAAAAGGAATTCATTATAAGCACCAAGGCTTACTGACAGTAAGCATTATCCAGGCATGAAACACTGAGATCAGTACTTTGTTGTCCACAGACAACAAAATGCTGCAATTTAGGTAATAAAATCATCTGTAACACTAATTAAAATTTTGTTTCTGTTGTTAGCAGTGGCTACCTGTGATTGCTGATTAGCATGTCGATGAGGCGATCTGGTCTCTCTTTATGCTTGTTGGCATAAACATTTATAGCAGCACCAAGAACCTAGCAAGTTAACAAATATCTCAGTAAATCAATCAGTTAGAACATCAATAGGAACTGCCAAATAAGATTATAGTGTTAAATACAAATATTTGACATATTGAGCTATGAGCTAAGAGTAACACATGTTTACACATTTAGATAAAGCTCGTATGTTAACAAGCAGAACTTAAAGTTCCAAAAGAACTTGCCATGAATAATATAATATAATGCAAAGAATGTTCATATTATTTCTCGTGTTAAATCCTACAAGGTAAAATTGAGACTGTCAAAAAGGAAAGCACTTATAACCTGATCCCATTCATCATCATCTATAGTCCCCCTTATATTCTTCAAGAACTCTGTCAACTGGCCCCCCTTTTTCCTTTCTGCGAGGGATGCAGCTACACCAGCATAAATATCAACAGCTGAACCAAAGAAGACAATAAGTTAATTGAAGTAAAGAGACGTATACTTCAGAACATATCAAAAAAACATCAATTCTGAGTATCAAATGAACAGAATGAGCACATACAGAATCCAATATTTATACCTGGGAGATCAAACTCATGAAGCATTCTGAAAGCTAAATCAAAATGCTTTTCAGCCAGCGTTTCAACAACCATGCACCTTCGCCTGCAAAATAATAAGCGCACAGTTTGAAAAAGTAGTTTCATCAAATGATAAAGAAAAGGACAAGTTGACTAAGTGCGTTGAACTTGAAAGCAAATAAAACTGGGAGGCAGAATAAGTTCCCCATTGCTGCAGGCCATAATATCAATATACAGGTGAGTGTACATAAAAGGAGTAAATCTCCTCTGATCTAGCCTAATCAAAAGCAGCCTGCTGTCAGGCTACTGATGTATGTTAACATGAAGCAAAGGATATGGTCTACAATTAATACTAGTAATGGTTGAGATATGTGCCATTCCAATAGAAATGATATTAACCATATACACAGAAGGATTACAATAAACAAGAACAGTGAATCCCCATGTAACAAAACTCTGATCTAATAAACAATGCTCATAAGCAGACAGGCAAAATCTGAAGAATCTAACTTATAAGGCCTAGTCTCAATGGGAACAATGAGGAGGTCGAACTAGGCTGTCAAATGAGTGCATCTTGTGGTGCTTGGCTGGAGCTAAGAGTGTCCCAAGAGCTCCTGGTCAGGTCGCTTTCTATGGGTGTGTAATTTTTGCCAGGTTACTGGTCGTTTCTGGTCCTTTCTAGGCTGTTTAGCAGTTATCCTGAGATCATTTGTGTTGGGTGTGTTCCTGTGATTATTGGGTAGTAGAGCTCCTCATCCACCCTTGTGTGTGCTTTTCTTTCTTCTTATATGAATTATGAAATGATACGCAGATCCAAACACTCGTCTCATGTGTGTTCGAGGGAAAAAATTCCGTGTCCATGGGCAGGGTCCAAGCACATCCAAACATGCCACTTTGGTTAAGCTTAAGTAATCATTCAGTATATATATATATGAACAATAAGAGGACAAACTTCGTGTACTACTCGTTGCAATGAACTAACACTGAAAACAGCTTTACATGGTACATTTAATCTAAACCATGATCTGGAAAATGTAAATCCAACTTTGCCACAGTTGATGTTGGGAATATAGTTGTCCCCTAGAACATTTCAAAAGGATTCAACCTTATAAGGCAAATAGATGATACAAACCTCAGAGTTTCAGGGTCAGTTGGATTCCCAAAAAGGGAAGTTTTCCACTGAGGACCATCTATACTATTGAGGGCCTTCACCACATCCATCTACAATGCCAACATGTACAATTAGGTTAGCCATTTGAACCAAAATTTGCAAAGTTACACTAAATATAGAGCTAACAGAATCTACAGTCACGTTGGTTTTATGCAAGACATTTAGCTGGGTCTCTTAAATTCATAATCCATGTGTTTTTTTCCCTGAACGCGCAGGAGGGCTGCACATCTTTTATATCATATTACAGAGAGAAAAAGGGGATAAAGAGCCCCATACAAAGCAACCGCTTCAATGTCCTCTACGAGGCCGAATAAGATTGCAAAATAGAAATACAACCAGTACTAATCGCTGATAACAAAAACAACAACCGCCAATAACAAAAACAACGACGACCTCAGCAGGGGGCTCACAACCAGTCTGCTACTCAAACCAACCCCTCTACCCAACCCATGACCAGCTCCTGGAGCTTTGAAGCTCCAGCCAAGCACCAGAGCAAAAGACAGAAACCGGCAGTTCCCTCACCTGATAGGAAACACGAGTGGAATATTTCATTATTGTTTCCCTGGTCATTTTTCCAGGTGCGCTCTTATTCCGAGCAGACCGCAATACCAACTTTGTAGCCTCGATTGTTCTATCTCGTACAGATAAGGCTTCTTCGAAATGTGTCTGCAATCATAAGAAACTGAGCATAAGAATACACAACCAAATATTTACTTTTGTACTTAACCATGGTCCAAATTTTTTTTCTTGATTCATCATTCCGAATTTTCATTGTTGTGAAACAAAGATCACATTTTGGAACCTGAAATTAGATGTAGGTAAATCGAGAAAGCATTATGGGAACTTTTCAGGACTTAACTCACATTGATTTTATACCCTAACTGTTATGCAATTGGTATATCCAAAAGAATCATTCTCCAAAATACATGTCAACAATGCACATGGTTGGCTGTGCTATCATACATATACATGTATTCAGAATAGTGTATTATGATGGTAAAGACAATGAACATAAGATGTAATTATACCTTGGCATGTCCCAAATGCCTCAAAGCCTCCTCTTGAGACATTGAATTCATAAATAATTGAATACAACAAAGTCCAGAAGCAACATGGTCATCTTTTAGAACCTGAAACATCACACCATTGTAACCATAAATTGCCTCAAAATCGGTGAACCTATGGAATCCAAAGAAAGATGCAAATAGATATTGACAGTACCAGGAAGTTGTAGAGATAATTAAAATGCCTATGTGTTTCACAATAGTTGCAAATGCGAGTGAGAACTGTGTTCATGTACTGAATCATGTGTGCCTCATGATATGTGGGCGATTGTGTTATTGTCCGTATTGTATTCTCCAAAACAGCCATAGCTCCATATCCAAGACAGAGATCACACAAGTCATCAATTGTCCCATAATCAGTTGTTAAAGGATCGCTCGGAATTGAAGACAAAGATGTTTCCCCTTCTGTGGTTGGTTGACTGAATGGGAAGAACAGAGAGCATGCTTCAGTGTAATGGCCATGCCTGAACATGAAAGCAAGCATTTGTGGCCGCGCATACTGCAAGAATCCAGGAGAAATCATTATTAATAAAAAAATCAATATAAACTGATGAATTATCGAATCAGATCCAACTTCTAAAAACACAATCAAAAGGAGTAAACGAGACCAAAACTTAAACAGGGTACAAGATTGTGGCTCAGATTGCCGAGATTCTGTAGGAAATCGGTCACTCCAGATGAGAAGGGTGAGAAGGAATGGATACATGATTCAGGTGTTCATATGCATGGTGGAACTGGGGAATCTAGAAAGTGAAAAGAAAACTCCAGGGTAACCCTACAGAACAAAATTTGATTGACTAAACAAAAAGTGGCATAATATTAATGGGTACAAATCTTACATCTTGCAAGTAATGAATACACTCAGCATATCGAACACTATCAAGATTGCTGCGAGGGCCATCTTCAAGGTAGGAACTAGCAGACGTGAATTGGTTGTCTATAGGATCTCTGGACTGTCGGGACCTCTCAGATCGTGGAAATGTCGATGGCATGTACAGAACATTAAGATAAGCATCAGCAGAAAGGGAATCATCAAAGATGGTTGCTGCACTCTTTGCCAAATGCTCATACCTGCGATGCAAGTTCAATAGCAAAATTACCCAAAAAAAAGGAACAAAATGCAACAATGGTGTGGCAATTGAGATTGGAAATGCAAAAACCATATGCAGATTTATGTCAAAAAGTACTATAGTATTACAAATCTCACTGGATTTTGTAAACATATTACTGTGTCAATTAGCTGTCAAAGTTGTGTTTTCGAGGCAGTGTTGACATTCAAACTGTAAAAGGAGGTAGTACAAAGTAAATCCAAATTAAAACTATGAGAGCATATTTCATATCCACACGTTCAGGCATCACTGTGTGAATTCAGCATGTTGCAGTGTTCCAAATATTCATAAAATATGTGGCACACATAAAAGTCAGGTAAACCTGCAAAATATAGCTCCTAATTCATCGTAGATGTCAAGAATCCAAGTACACAAGCAGTCAACCTATATCGTTCATCACATACTAACACGTAGCGCTTGTGTTCATCATGTGCTAACAAGCACTTGTGTTTTTTAAAATCTCAGTATCAAAGATGATTGTGAAATTGAACTTTTTGTACGCTAACTTAATATACATGATCTTTTTATGGAATTTTTTAAATATAGCAACATACTAAACTAAGCATATTTTTGGTGATGGGAACACCGGTTCCCCAGGGCCAACAAATTGAAGAACCTAGGAAGAGTAAACATGGAAACATCGATGTTGACGACTTACATGGAACGTACAGAAGAAACATCAACTGGAGGCCCTCCTTCAATTGTGTTGATTATTTCAGTAACAATAGAAGTTGCATCGCCTTTGTATTGTTGAAGTGCTTGCCTGAAAAAAAAACAAATGCAAATGTTACACAAAAAAGTAATGAAAAGCACGACCTTGGTTGACAAATTAAATGAAATGCTCAAGTTAATAAAAATGTGAAAATCAGTGTGCTTTAGATCAGCTTTGCAACCCTCTCCTCTTTGACAGTGGCTACTGAACAAATTCACTCGTTCAATCTGCATTGCAGCTTTTTCAGCAATCTTAGCTCAGTGGCAAATTAAGTTAAAGTAGCATAAAAAGATTTCACCATGTTCCTATAAACAAAAGGGAAGAAACAATAACAGCGGAAAATCCATGTACACTTATTGAGAGGTTGACTACACAGAAACTGTTCTCAACATGCACTCTAGTATGGACAAAAGCAGATGTTTTTTTTTTTAAAAAAATGGTAAGCGTAACCAGATAATACTTGCCAGTCAGAAAGATAGTTTGTAGACGATGAAGAAAATAAGGTGAGTTACGGTAAGTACATAATACAGATGTCATCCTCCTTCAAGCACACAGGCTAAAGGAACCATCTGCAATCTCTTGAGCTGATGTCCTCCCCCTCCCTGTTCTCACCCTGTTTTCAGTTTCCTCTTTTATTTCGTTGAGTCCACTTTGTACAGTTTGGTTACCAAACCTTGGTTCCTTTTATTATAACTATTCAACATCCTAAATCTAAGAGAACATGCTATGGGACAAGCACTTCCATCTGATGAAACACAACTGTTAGGCAGATGATAGGCTTAGTCAGCTGGGCCCTTTGGCCAGGCGGACATAGTCCTTGTGCCTCTTGTACATTTTGATAGATGGTTAGTCAGATACCGTTGATTGGTCATACTTCTATAAACCAAACCCTAGGAATCCTTGGCTATATATGTGTACCGTGTACCTCTCTAATTTGACTAATATTCAAGAGCCATATCTTTGCTTACATGGTATCAGAGGGTTGATCCTCAACCTAACACTTCCACGGTTCCACCCAAACCCTACTCTCACCCAACCTCTCCATGTGCGACGCAACCATCCCAGGCGGCTCTTTACTCCAGTGTGACTGTCTTGTCCCCCACCGCTGCTGCTGCCACCAAAGCGCAGTCAGATGCAGAGGAATGTGCACGGTTCGCCGCCGCCGCTGCCGATTGCGGGCTTGCGGCGCCAAGAAGAAGCGCACGGGGGACACCAAGGCTGCTCATGACACTGCCATCGCTCAGCCTGGACGCCGAGCACAAAGCAGCCACTGCTGCCAAGGAGCAAGTGTAGTTGTACATCTAGATGATTAGTCATAGGTAAGGATATCTGTTGATTTGTTATACTTTTATAAACCAAACCCTAGGAATCCTTGCCTATATATGCTTGTACCATATACCTCTCTAATCAATCTATTATTCAAGAGCCATATCCTTGCTTACAACCACCAAAGAAAATGATACTTGATTTTGTCAACTTAGGAGAACCACGTGATCACATACAATTATTAAGTTACATATTTATGTTTTCCCCTCAATATCTTATCTTTTATTTTGGTACCAAGTAAAAGTAAAACAAGAAATACAGAAGAATTCTCCCTTACTTGAACTTCACACGGGCTTGAGCATAGTGCTCCATTCGAACTAATGCATGGCCCCATGCAACCCATACTGGTAAAGCATCAATCTGAAAAATCGATCACAACATTAAATTGCCTTACTATCCAGTATGAAGTAGTAAGAATCACAAACAAATTGTAAGCTCAATACCTTGCACTTTTTACAAGTATATACAGCCATGCTGTACCGTTCACCGCTGACTAATCTGTCACATAGTCTACTTGAAGATTCTTTGTCAGCTATATCATCCAACGAGGCAATAATACCTGATCCCAGCAGGCTTTGAAGAAGCTCTGCACGCCCTAACCACATGTCTGCTTGAGCCAGGAGATCAGACATCTCATCCAGATACTGGCTCCCAGTGCTTGAACTGCCAGTGTCCACAGAAACATCATCAACTTCCTTACTTCTTTCAGAGCCACTTGACAAATCACTACTACCAACGAGCTTTTTAAGTAGACTCTTTGCATAAGAGAGTGCCTGGAAATATACACTAGTGAGTCTCAGTTGATCTACAAGTTATGAACTACAGAGTGCCATACAGTTTGTCATTCTTCAAACCTGTACATAAGTTTCCGTTGCATGATAAGCCCGTGCTACGTTGTCCATAGAGGCATCAAGGGGCAACTGTTGGGAGCTTAGCACAACCTTCATCTGAGTCATACACAATTCAAGTGCACCTTTTGCAGCTACTGACTCATTGGTGCACAATGATATCAATGCCTACAAAGAGATTTACAAAACCTTACTGAAATAGATCATAAGAGATGAATTTTGCAATGCATACAATGTCGCTAACAGTTTAACAACACAAGATAAGGCTGAACCACATGCGAGTTAGCTAACCTACTCTGTACAGGAATATTGACCAACTTAGCTTTGTAAAGATAGTTAACAGGCACTGCCACATATGCCCACTCATAAAACTTGAGTAGGAAAAAAGTACTACTATAGATTACCTTTTTCTAACATTTTTAACTACCTGTTAGAAAAGTCATTTATAGGAGTAGTTGCTCAGTTATCTGAAAGAACACCAAGTTGTAAAGCCAGATATAAAAACTGTGGAGATCCATAACGAAATCAATGAAATAATTAAACAAGTCAAAGTAAAGCCTCTGCATTTA
Source organism: Miscanthus lutarioriparius (assembly GCA_904845875.1). NCBI lineage: Eukaryota > Viridiplantae > Streptophyta > Magnoliopsida > Poales > Poaceae > Miscanthus > Miscanthus lutarioriparius. The sequence goes on from CAJGYO010000005.1 coordinate 53,315,455, forward strand.
TTAGCACCTACAGTCCTTATTTTGCCCTGTCTAATGCTTAGTGACTTTCAGGAAGAGCAACAGCAAACTGTACATCCACTTTAAACCATTAATCATACTTCATACCCAATCATGTTATGACAATTAGACTCAAGATATACTTCATATTATCCTCTCCTACGCATATTCGTATATCAGAAGCTACACATAATTCCTAGAGGGGACTATGCTATGAAGCTTCAAAAACTTTTCCTCCACAAAAGTCATCTTCAATCCCACCTGCAGGAAGAGTAGTGATGGGAAAGTGTATAAAAGGAGCATAAACTCCCCAATCACCTTCCCTTCAGAAAATCTTTTCAAAGCACAAGGCTGAAACTATATCTACCACACTATTTGACAAATCGCAAATATATAAGGAGACCTATAGATGTAAAACTTAATAAATTTAAGTTAGGTATTGCCAAAACTAACAAATTCAACCATGGCCACAGCATAACTGTAGTATTGTACATTGAGTTCAAAATAGTCTTTTTATCTTAGTGCATATCATTGGGTTCTTCTGTTCTACCACAGTACTACTTGCATCAAATCTCCATTTCTCAGCACCACAGAACTCACAAGCGCGAAGACAACTAAAACAAACATCAAGGATCAAACTTAATAGCATAATAACAAAACAACCTTACATAAAACCATACAAGAACAGTTGAACAAACATAACTAGAAAACAGTGTTTTTGACAAGAATAAATAAAACCAAGTTCAATTTAGCAAAACACTAATGCAGGTCGAAACAATACAACCTATCAAGAAGTCAAAATAGTTAGATTACACTGCTAGAAAGCTAACTAGCTAGGTCCTTAATGTCTAACAAGAAAAAGAAAACTGCAGGAGACAATTTAGACCAGTGCAAGTTCGAGAAGAAAATATAGAGCAATGCAAATAAAATTAACGAAGATTATTAGCATTTGCAGAGCATAAAAGCTTGACACTGTGATATGGAATAAAAGATCTACCTTGAACAGTGTGATATCTGGAGAGGTTTCATATCTATGGGATGAACGAGTTGCGTCATCCTTGTCAGGGTCTCCCGTCAGCACCCACTCATCAGGGGCAGAGACAAAAGGAATTCTTTCTTGCCCCTCAGAAGGATATACAGGTGTCCGCTCCTCCTGTAAACCAGGCATTGCTTCCCAAGAGGATCTATCACCTCCAGAGCCTGAACTCTTTCTTTTCCGAAGAATATCTTTTGGGGGTGTTTTAGTGCAACTATCACGGGGGACCCATGAGAACGCTTTGCGTGCTTCTCTCTGAAAGTTACCGAAACTTTGCACAAAATTTGTTTTAGCTGGAGTTGTGGCTTTTTTTTGTTTTGCCCTTGATGCAGAGATATTCAGTCGACGTTCCCTAGGAGCTGAGCTAACATTAATGGAGATTGCTTTTTTAGCATATGCAATAATTAACCTATCATCCCTCAAGGAAGGAAATTCTTTCAAAATCTGCAGCCACAAAATAAGAAACCTTCCATTAGCACAGCAGCGTAAACAAGTGAGCACAGACAAGTACAAGTAAAACAGCTTTCATGGCTCACTGCAGAAATAAGATAAAATGCTTTTTTTTAAGATTTAATAGAGATGAGAGCAAATAAGAACATAAAAAGTCAAGTTGGTATACCAAAGAAGCAGACTGGAGTTGTTTCATCATCAAAAGTACTTCTACGATCAACTGAGGGTGTTCGTGCAGAGAAGAACAACGCTGTTGCGATGGCAATGGCAATAAGGAAAGAACACGGAGACCTAATGCCCACAAATTAAGCCGTGCAATCTCAGCATCTGATAGATTCCCAACTGTACGCTTGAGGAAGAAATGCACCTGAAACAGAATTAACAAATGTCATCTCGGGACATGCTTTAGTGCATTTACAAATGTGACCAGGTTTGCCAACATACAAGAAGCTGCTTTGAACGCAGGTCAGGTAATAGCTTCATAGCACCAATGGCTACAGGAAGAGCATCATTGGAATCTCTTAAGGTTGACAGAAATCTTGAAGCTGCAGCTGGGCCTCCACCATTAAGTGGATCAGTGGTTAGCAGTTTGACAAGCTGGCGGCCTTGCAACTCCCTCCGCAAATCAATTGATAAAGAGGCACTTTCAGCAACCTCCAAAGCAGCGGAAACAGCTCCTTTGGCAGCAAGACGGAGTGCCAAGCCCTCTGGGTCATCTTCACAATCAGCTTCAACCTAACAATATTCAAGAATAGTTTATGATAAGAAAGACATGTTCGAGAAAAAAAAGTTTGTCTTTATGATAAGAAAAGGAATTTATATTTCCAATAATGCAGCAAAAGAACATATCAGGTTACCTCTTGCCATCTGGTGTAGTGGTCATCAGCACTCATGATATGACCATACCGCTGTAAAGATTGCTTCATGTGCAACACCTGTTACAAAATGATGCAGCCAAAATTATAAAGAAAAAAAATAGTTGCCCTATGGCGTGACAGATCTCTACAGCACTCAACCACAGATTGTCATGTGAAATACTATAATTAGCTAGATAAGCCATTTAAGCTATATGTATTGAAACATCTTTAGCGGGCATGTATAATCATGGTTCAATCAGACAGAATACAATATGATTTTCAGATATTTTTTTAACTTCAAATATGAATAAATGCAAGTGAAACTACCTCACTGCGCATAGGATCATTCTCAGGTAAGTGGCACATGCACATAGTTAGGACACTGGCCGCAGCATCAAGGTCCCAGCTGCGCAGGTACTTTAGAGCAAGCTGAGCTGCAACTTTTTTGTCTCTCAGCCTCAAGCAGTACTGCCAAGTATCGTTCCCAAGATTGTGAGATCCATATGCATGAATTTGTCCTGTGCCTTGAACTTTTTCTTCCTTCTGTTCGATGAGCAACTGAAGCAAATTATCAGATGCTCCATTGCGCAAACAACGATCAGACACGGCAAGAGCATCAGATAGTTTTCCTTCACTAACTAGCCTGCAGAGACACATTACAACCAATCTTCACATAAAGATTATCATGGATAGCCTTTTCAGTGTGCTTAGTTTTGGAAAAATGTTTTGTTGTCTTTCTTCAAATGCCATATTCACGAAGGGATGACTGCTATAAAGAAAATGCATGCTAGCAAGATGACACCCAAATGTTAAAAATTACTCATGACATGATTTTATATAGGTGCAGCTTGTTTCAGAGGCAATTCACCAAAAGCCATTTTCAGAGTTCCAGCCAAAATAACAAAAAAGAAAACGGCATCCATAAAGGTAAAATGGACATATACCCTTTACAGGTGAAACATCAATGCAAAACAAGAGCTTATACGCATATGCACAACAGTAGCAAGTATCTGCCCTGCAAATGAGAAAATCTCAACATGCAGAACAAAACAGATGATAGGAAAAAAAACACATGAAATCCTGTTACCTCTCAACAGCTTTTTCATATGGTGTTTCATTCTCCCAATCAAATGAAATAAAAGTTGTTGGCTCTAGCCTAGTGTCTTCATGTTTAGTGGATTCTAGCGAACTTGAAGTGGTGTTCCCGCTTATGACAGCCCCTTCAAGCTCTGATTCACCATCACTGTCAGGCTCACGGGTTCGCTTCATACAAAACTTTCCTTTGGATTGGTGCAAAGAGACTTCGGATTTATCTGTTACAGAAGACTCGGATACTCGATGAAGATTAGACTGCATCTGTATCCACCGGTTCAAGGTTGGATATCTGCAAACAACTTTGATAGTTAAAACATGAAACAGGTTAGCATGTGATAGTTTAAAATGCCTAATCATTACCTCTCTGATTGCTCAAGAGCAAATTCAAAAAATGACCTCTCAGTTTCAGGAGCTTGTGTTGAATCTTTCACATTAGTAGTAGATGATTCATTGTCCCGAGATAGTATGCTACTTCCAAATACACATGCCAAAACTGCTCTTACTGAAGATAACTGGGCCAAATGCTTCACTAAATTTAATTGGAGAGGATAGAGGGGTTCTTGACAAGAAGACGAGGACGAATCATGTGCAGTCCATCCTTGAGCAGCAGGAAGAGACTTTGGAATGGCGCATAGTCTGGTTTCTGAACTAATATTACAAATGGTAGGTATAACAGGAATGCAAGCCCATCCTTGTCCTGTTCGTGGAGGTAAAACAGGTGGCACACATGCTGATATAATCTCATGCACAAAATCAACACCCATTGTGTCAGCGACCTTTGCCGCTGCATCAGTGCTTCCACGCTCAAAAACTAGACGAGTTAATAGCTGCATGCCAAAACAAACTTGTCAGAGAAATGGCACCATATGCATAAAGACGATAAATTACATTAATAAAAATGAATTTATCATCGTCTTGACACTACAATAACAAAATAAGAGTTCATTTCATGTACAAATGCAAATCCATTTAATGTCTTCACAAACACATCTTCATTTATGTGTGGCATCTTACTAAGTTTATATTTCTTTTCAGATATATTTTAAATACTGCTGAATCATGCACCATGATAATTGTTAGTTATTTCACTCTGATGCACAAAATTTATGGTCAAACATGAAACCATGGAACTGAGCACCACGTTCCATTGAATGTTATCTAGACAGTCACCCACATAAGCTACTAGCAGAAAACCAGGAGTACCCAATAAAATTAATGCACATTTATCAGTTGTCATGTTACACAAGAAAGAAAGTTTAATCTGAGGTTACAAATTCACTCAAGAGTCAGGACAAAAAGGTATTCAATATCTGAAAGCCTAGAAAATATTCATCCATTGAGATATGGACCTCCTAATAACAGCTGCAAATTGGTTGGTAAATATGTTTTACTTTTCATATTGTCAATTACAGATCAAAGCCAAGCGTTCAATAACAAACAAAATATTCAATATCTGAAAACCTAGAGTCTTGTTCATCCATTGAGACATGGACCCCTATAAAAGCGCTGACCTGTTTCTTACCCAAAAAAAAATCCTTATTCTTTACTGTCAATTAATGAAAATAGAAGGCAATTGTTCCATTACAACAGGGTAATGGGTGTGTATATAGGGTTCAAAAAGACCTGTAGGTGGAGTGAATCCGCTAAAGTACCTTTATTTAAGTATAATGACTGTTCACATTTCATCTTCTACCAAGCCTAAGCTCTTCTAGACTTTTGTGCCAAATTTCAAAAAACTGCAAGACTTCAAAGTACGTTTTCGGGATGGGTTTTCAAGCTTCCAACTTCTGTCTTGTTTTCACAGGATAAGCACCCATAAAAGAAAGCGGTCACTGAATTAGTTACTCAATCAGTTAAGAGTCAGTCATACAAGTCGTCGTCTGCACTCTGCAGTCCATATTTTCCAATTAGGAATACTTAACCCCTCTCAGGTATTGTTGTTCATCTACTTAAAATTCCATTGAAACAGCTAATGTATTTGTAACAAATGCTTCATGATCTGTTGAGCAGATATTTCATCTTTTAGCTGGGGGTTAGGGAAATTATATCCTGTGGCCATCCAGGTGAAAGATTTCCAGTCTTCTGTTTCTGCACTGCTGCCTCCCTTTGGATGTCAACGGACGCACAAAGAAAGGTGTGAATTCAACAAGGAAAGCAGAAGGAGAACAAAAAACTGGCAGTGGCTCCAAGTGTAGGAGAGAAGAAAGCACATGTCAGTGGAACCGCCCAAGAGTTTTTCTTTTCTTTTTTCTTTTCATAGTCAATAGGCTTGGGGGTTGAAGACCTGGTTTATTACTAGAGGGGGTTAAGTGAACGAGCAATACCTGAGGGGGTCAAGTAAGCTTGTCCCCATTACAATTATAACTGGTAAATATCAAATATGTTAATTAAATACTATCATTCAACATAGTATGAATATAAGAAAAAAGATCAAATAGAGGGCACAGATTTGAGCTTACACCTTTTGGCCATTCGTATAAATGAGATGCATTTGAAACCATTGGATATCAATTTAAATTTGTGAATATGTTGATTCTCATTCAAAGTATGAATACAAGAAAAAAAAACATCAAAGAGATGGTACAGAATTGAGCTTACATCTTTCGGCCATTCATAGACTAATGAGAAGTAGTTGAAATCATGAGTTGTGTCAGTTCCATCAACTATGTCACCGATGGTTGCAATATATATTATGAAGTTTGATAAATATGTTGACGGCTTGGTAGATACAGGGCCCAGATATCTGTTTGCAGAACCTTTGTGTTCTGGACTGCTTTCCACAACATTTGAAGATGCAAGGTCAGTCCTAGATGCTTGTTTTAGAATTCTAAGCCCATGACCAAGGAGAACACCTTTTTCAGAGCTCAGAACATCCTTCTTGTCTAAGTTGACACCTTCCTTCGAATAAACACTATCAAAGTCCTCGTCAACAATAGCTCTAGCAACATTGTGAAGTTTACCTAAAATAGAATGTTAAATTGCATGCCAGAACATCACAGCAAACTGATTTAACATTCAGATGTATCAACTGAGACATTACCACTCAAGAACTGTCGCTTTCCTTTGAAGGCGTCATCAATCATTTGGTGCAGAAGCCCAAGAGGACGTTGCTTTTGTCCAACTCTGCTAGATTCCGTTGACGAACAGATGCTCATCTCGGTAAAAAACACTTGAAGAGATGGAAGAGCTTCCTAGATGAGAACAAAAGGCATCCCGGTATTTAAAAGTGCATGGTGGTTTAATGTATTGGATGCTGAAAGATAGGAATCAAAGACACAAACATAATTGTCAGGGACCAATACTAGGGTACCCGAAGAGGAGGAGCTAATGGTCATCAACATTGATTCAACCGAGCAGTCAAGAGCGCGCCTACAGCTCCAACCGACCCCCAGGTGCGCGGGCTCCGCCTCGCCCGACCCCGAGGCCATGATCTCCGCCTCGCCCGACCCTTGGGTTTGTGCTCCGTCTCGCCCGACGGGGACCCATACCGCCGCCGACCACTCCAGGTCTAAGCGTATGGGCCTGGGTCAAAACTCTGACACCAAGGAAGAGACCGGCACACCCCGATGTAACCCGCGGCCACGACGGACCATACCTGAGGATTCACATCAAAAACAGCGTCGAGCGTACCGGTGCTGTTCTGCCTAACCCTCGTACGAACACTGACAGGCGCGTCAGTTCACCACGACGTCCGCCGGGAAAGAGTGGAGCGCCATGACCGGCGGATGACGCCTGCGCATGGCGCCAGTGACGGACAGGACCGCGACGTGGAGCCGTCCCTATTGACATCTACAGGGTCGGCGGGACCCGCATGAAGGAGAAGGACCCGGCGATCCTGGAGGCCTTCCTCTCTCTCGTTCTTCTCCTTTTCCTCCGCTATAACGCGTGCCTTCCCTTGGCCTATAAAAGGGAAAGCAGGGCGCCCCATGAAGGGGATCCCGAACCGATCGACCCATCAAGATCCGATACAGATCCGCACAAGAGCACGACACGAACGCACAGCCGTGCAGCGATCGAGCTCTCAACACCCACTCACTCCTTTCACCAGAGACTTGGGATCATTTCCTTCTCTCGCTCGTTTGGAACCCCTACTACAAACTTTCATTGCTAGTAACACGAGCAGTATAAACCTCGTGTCCTCTAAGCACACCATCCGAGTCAAGCGCGCAATACTAGAAATTTACTCGTCGGTGGTAACTCAAAACACCGACAATAATTAATTATCTGCTTATATAGAAACTATCATGGGATTATGCTACTAATAACCATGTAAATCAGAGGCCCTTAATATATGGTTGGGTGATGAAATGGCAAATAACATCAGTTACTACTTTTCTCAGAGGCGCAACAGAGAAAAACTAAACAAGGGGAAGAAGTCAAGCAAAATGATCCAAGCACGGTTTACAGATGTCTAGTTTGTTACTTACAAAATAAAAGCTTACCAGATCCAAGATGTCATGCAGACGCTGAAGGACGCGCTTTATCACTGATATGGTAGCAAGTTCTTGGATCTGATCCCAGTAAGTTGGTCCTACTTTTGGGGAGCTTCCTGGAAATATTTCAGATAACAAGCTTGTTGCCTGTATGAGGAAAAATAATGTCAACTTATGTATATTGTGCCAAAAGCAATGAAGCCATATAACTGAAATTGACCATATTGTACAACACTCCAATTGGGATCACTGACAGAGGGCAAAATTGTGCAAAAGGAATTCAAGCACCAAACTAAAAAAGAAAACAAACATGGGATCAAGTTTAAGCAATATCCGATAAATCAAAGGATATATTCAATTCAAATTGATAGTTAGAATGCCCTTCAGCAGAAAACGCTCACAGTAGGTTTCATTGCTAACAGCTGAAACCATTCACAATCAGGCAACTTCATTGTGTAGGATTTCGGCCCCTGTTTAGCATGGCTTAAGAGTTTAGATTATTTTCAAGCCAGCTTTTTGCCAGCTACCCACAGAAACTGCTTGTTGGAGAAGCTGATTATGAAAAGCCAGATGTTTGGCACTCTTGACTTCTCTACTGCTTTTTCATGCTGACATGTGGGACCCACATGTCAGCGACTGTAATCCGAGCTGCCTCCGTCTGTCACACCTCCCTGTCATCTTCTCCACAGCACCATGCCACCCTTAGGGCCTGTTCGGCAGGACTGAAAAATACTGTTTCGGCTGATTGTTATGAGAGGAAAATACTGTTCTGGCAGGACGTAAACAGTGATTTTGTGAGGTGGCTGGCCAGCCGGCAATCAGCCAGCCAGCCAGCCGAACACGGCCTTAGTCATCACCGCCGCAGTGCCATGCCTCCCTTTCGCTATCGCTGCTGCTCGCCTCCTTCTGCCACTGCTATGGAGGTCAGCTTGTGGAGGGGATCTCGGCCAGCAGAGGATGGCGAAGCAGGCGGAGGGCTAAGGGTGGCATGGCATGTGGAGGAATCTTGACCAGGGGTGGGCACCTCGGGCGCGGCAGGCAGCTCAACCAGCGGAGGACGGTGTGGCAGGCTGAGGGGCGCTGCATATTGGTAGAGAGCGATGAAAAGCTGCGAGAAGCTGGTATTTCCACTGCCAGAAAAAAACGACCTCCAGCAAATTTTGGAGAAGCACTGCCAGGATAGGCTCCACCCGTTTGGCATATGGTTGACTTGTTTTTAAGCAAAAGCTGGCTGAGAAGCCATGCCAAACAGGGACTATGACTTGCAAAACCATGTATCAATGAGGTAAGGTGTTAAATATAATCCTGTAGATGGTATCATCAAAAAATCAAATGCACAACTGATAGGGGAGCGATTATCCCTGTTTAATGGCACATTCAATCATCTATATGTTCAATCTTCCAATAAAACAAAACTTAGATATGGGTATATGACTGAACAAGCATATATGGATATACCTCTAATTTATAGCTTTCCTATTTTTTATAAACTTATATAAGACACCATGCATCAGTGGCCTTTTGGTCATGTACCACAGACTACAAATACCTTGTTTGACAAAAAGAAAGAGACAAGGCAGTATACTGCACTAATGAAGCACCAAAGCAAGAGTAAAATTAGCAGCAACCCAATCTATTTGTGCACTAGACGCCTGTAGACCATACACACAAAAATATGATATAGCAGCAATTCCAATAATATCTGCAAGAGTATGGAGATACAGAATGCACAACTGATAATGCTTACCTCATCAAGAAGAAATCGGCACATATCACCTGACTTAGCAGAAGTTGCAGCAACATCAACACAAAGCAGAATCTGAAAGTTGAAACAAACTCTTCAGGTCAAATATCAAGAATGAGTATCATTAATAATACTCAATGGAGACAAAAGCGTAAACTCCTAACTGTAGTTAAAGAACCAAGTTGCGTGCGTAATGACAAAATATCCAATTCATGTGCCGCATTCGTATTATCTGTGGCACGATTCACAGCATCTTCAACCTGAAAAAAAATAGACAACAACATTAAGAAACTAAGAAGCATATGGCCTAGATACCAAATTCACATATGTTTGCCATAAATTTATCACATTCAACTTTTCTACAGTTATTTTTGAAATATCAACTGAGCACCTGGAAATTGAAATCCATACATTTTAATCTAATATTAACTATTGCAGATCAAATTTCCAAAGCATAGCACCACATATCCATAGTATAGCTCAGTAAAAAAAGAGAACTAAGGCATTATCTACAGCACACGTGTGTATAGCATGATGCATGCATGAATACCACAAGAAAGATTTACATGCCATGATGGCATGAACACCACAAGAAATATTTGCATGCCATGATGGATGAAGAAGTACTGAACATGGCATGCATCGAACAGATGAATATCAAGCATTCAAGCTAGTGGTTAGTTTTGTCATTCTTAAGAAGAAACAGGTTGTTATGTAAGCAGGTGGTCAACTTATATTTTAATCTTACAACCTCTTCTTACCTCCTAGATGAGGTAAGATGGATGAATCATGAATGTACGGGGCTCTTCCCGTTTTCTCTCTCTTTAATATAAAGAATATGCAGCTCTCCTATGTGTTTGAGGAGGGGGGGGACCCCAAAAATACATGGTATCCAAGGCCCTTAATAGGTTTTAAGCATACTATGATAGAGATTAGTGGTCAGTGTGCATTCTGGAGACTATGTAGATGTCCAAAATGTCACTTTTTGAGATTGAAACCAAGGTAGCATATGTCATCTTCCCCATACTTAACCTCTGACCGTTTGAAAGAGAAACTTCCAGCAAGCAAGGCTGATAAGTAACAGCAGAATTCTACGTGCGATGTACATCGAGGAAAACAAAAATCAAGCACTTGGCATGACTGCATGAGTAAGCATACCAATGCTCTTTTATATGCGCCAGCTACCCATTCAGCTAGTTCAAGGGAAGCTTTATCCTCGGCAGGTAAAGAAAATCGTTGTACAGCTTCTTCTCCTATATCATAGTTTTCCCTTTGCATGCATCTGTCAAGAATTTGAATGGTGAACAGTAAGTATATATCATAACAACCATGTTCTATAACATACTGATATATGCCACACAGAAGCATGCATGCTCACATGATATGAGTGTGGGCGCGCACAAGCACACACACACAGAGAACGTAATTCAGAAAATACTAATAAAATTTCACAAAATTACAACTGTACAAGAGTAAGTTACATGATAATTAAAGATATATTAAAGGATTAAACATTTAATGATGTCAAAAAAACGAGACGAAAACTCACAAATTCTGGAGATCAATATAATATTCATCCAGTTTGTTTTTCAATGGGATAATGCTTCAATCATATCACTATATGAACTATTCTTGCTACATTGAGAGGGTCTCAGTAGCATTGACCAATGGAATGTAAGCTAGTCACAGAATTGAGCACAATAGCCCATTGTTTAGGGTACAGATGAGCAAACATGTCAAATTGGAGATGAGGCATAACAGTTCTTGTGTTTCATATAACGTTCAAAAAGTTATTGTGTTTCAGCTGAGATTATACATGTCTGAGAAAATAAGTGACAGTCAACTGTGCAGGGAGAAGTCATTCCCATGACATTTCTGCAAATATTACACGAACTTCAACTGATGTGTACGTAAAAAGGAAACTATTTCGGAATGGTAAAAACGACAAGGCAGGGCCACAAAACAGCCAGTGATGTTTAGCTCCGTGGAACTCACTGACCTTATAAGTTTTAAGATAAAACATGTAGATACTTGTAGCCCCAAAAGAATTTCAACCAATGAGATCAAAAGACAATCCTTTGGTAAAGCATTTTTTTCTCGAACACACAAGAGAGTTGCGCATCATTTCATTAAGAGAGAAAAGAGGAACAATACAAAGGAGGGAGAAGAGTCCCCTCCCCATGGGAAATACTAGAAACTTTGGTAAAGCATAAAATGTAAATACAACAGAATATAGCAGGAGAACAAATTGCATCATAGAAAACTCACAGATTCAGTAACTTCGAAGGAGCAGCACATAGAAGAACTAATGCCTCCTTCCAACTCCATTGCCGCTCAGACAGAGGTGGAAGACGTTTTAGAACAGATAGACGCCAATCCAAGTCTTCAATGGAATGTTTGGCATGTTTGAGCCTCCATTCTAATGCTTGTCTACCAGCAGGTGACAGACCAGTACTTGAAAGGTGATCCTGATCAGAGCCTTTTAATTGGAGATTATGACGAAGTATATCAAGTAAAAGCCCAACAAAATATACCACCACGTTCTTTCCCTCAGATTCGATATTAATATCATGGCATTCATGAGTAACATAGCACTCAGAAGGAACTGATTGAGACAATTTGGCACAGTCATCCATGTGTATCAAGGATAATATAATGCTAACCATGAAAATCTGCAAAGTAACATAGAAAAATGAAGCTTAATAGCATAAGGAAGTAAGGAACCCCAATGAATATGTATCTGTACAATATTTTAAAATATTGAATGTGATATCATACAGGAATAACTTGCATTAACAATTTAAATCAGTTGTAACACTACCAAAAAAGAAGCTTCAAAAAAGTTTAATCTCACATTAATAAAATCCATTTAATATTTTAATATTTATGATCAGGCACAAAAAACCAAGATGATTTAAACATTGTTAAAGTTATGCTACTCTTGATAAATTAATAAATATTAATAGCTCAATCCGTTCACAACATAGCTGCCAATGAAGGACAGAGAATATTAAGATCTCATAATTTGCCTTTTCCAAACAAGTGTACGTTCTTAAATTTGGTAGCTCTTTACATCAATGATAAATCACACAAAGTATGAATCATCTTCTGGATATTAAATTATGTAGGGAAGGAAGATGAGCCTGGCTCAGTTAGTTGAGGGTCTCGCTGTACCCCCAAACTACCTAGGTTCAAGTTCTCGCCAAGTCGAATATGGGTGCCTATTGTCTTCTTACTATAAAGCCACGTAATTCCTCTTAGGTAGGTTTAGTTTTTTTTAAGTTATATAAATAATACATATCTAGTTTGCTTTCATTTTAGTCTAATCTATCTTGTTGGTTTCCAAATATAAGGCACAGTTTTGAATGGGCAGTCTTTAAAACTAAAATTTTACTATCAATTCCTCATATAGCATATTGTTCATATATGAAGATAAATCGTGAAGTTCTTTCACGTATGCATTCTATGATAAAAATTCTGTATCACAAGGTCGGAATATTATTCAATTACTAGTTATTAATAAAAAAAATGATGAAATCTGAATCTTGACAAGCATACACTCATTGTAAAAAGAAACATACTCCCTCCATCCCTAAATAACTGTCGTTTTTCACTTTTTTGTTTCTGTGCCGTAAGTTTGACTAGATTTGTAGAAAATACGTGCAACATTTGTATCTCCAAATAAATTTATTATGAAAATAGATTCAATGATCTATCTAATGATATTAATTATGTACCATAAATATTAATATTTTTTATATAAAATTAGTCAAAGTTATTTCTCGGGAAGCGAGAACAACAGTTTAGGGAAGGAGGGAGTAGTAAGTATTAGGTTGCTCCTAATAGTATATTGAACTGATAGCTCCACAATTTTGCTACTTTGAGGAACAAAAAAATGCCTTTGCTAAAAAAAAAAGTGCACCTGAATAAGAACATATCACAGAAGAGCCAACCTTTCTTGGAGAACTTTTGATAGCCTCCATAAAATTTTGCATCTCCCTGAGATATGACAATGCTTTATGATAATAACAATCATTCCCATCACCTGTACACTTTTCCATCTCTCCTAGAGCAAGCACAACCGACTGAAGAGAATATCGCATGTGCATCAGTTCAATATCATGCATCCTGTAAACATGAAACAAACTAATCATTAGAACATGATGTCCGGCATAAGTTACGAATACATAAAGTATCCTTTTTTTCTTTTGTCCTGTATAGTAATATATTATGTGTTACAAATATTAGGGACTGAATTGAATGATTGTACATGAGTGACACAAAGAGATAAACCCTAGACTAGGAGATTACACTAATACCCTTGACTATTATACCTTAACATTATGAAATCTTCTAACATGTCTTAAAACATTAGCAAGACAAAAGGCAGCTTCACTATTCAGCATGGAGACAATATAGAAGATATATATGCATCATAATAATTGATATTATAGGATCAAAGAATAAACCAAAAAATAGAGAGAATATAACATTAGTAGCAAACAGAATGTCACAGCAGAGATGGTTATGAACCTCTTCCAAGCGGCAGTCGTTGAAGGAAGTGGCTGCATACCAACAAGCTCGATCGCATCTTGAAATTTTATTCCTGGGACTACGTCAAATAGCACCTGTATGAAATTTAAGGAAAGTGATTTCGAAGGAACATCAAGACGTCAACTAGAAAGAGAAAGGTTCCTTTTGAGCACAATGGTAGTGATTGTCATATATGCAAACATGTGCAAAACACGTGGAGCACAAGTATGAGATCCACTTGTTCCCCTGAGACGAGGACACATGCATGACCTGCACTGCACTTTTCTGCCCACTACTGCTACCGTGCTAGATGAGAGAGAGAGAGAGAGAGAGAGAGAGAGAGACCAGGACTCACTCTCATGGGACTCTGAACAGCTAACCGCTCAAGTATCAAGTTCTCGACAAAAGGGTCTAATATTTCTGCATTGTTAACATCTGAACCTTGCTCTTGTTGGGTAAACAACAATGAATTCCTCAAATTCCACAGGTGGCCAGAATTAACACTTGAAACAAAACGTGCAAGCTCCAGATGGAAGCATAGAAGATCACACAAGTACTCCTCACAGGATGTCTGCCAAAAGAAACTGTCACGGTCCACATATATTTTTTATGCACATTACCACAGAAGAAGAAAATTCAGCAACAGAAGGGGTACCTCATCTGTCGGGCTACGGTAATGTGAATATTCCTGTAGTCGTAGACCTTGGGATTTGCTTGTCCAGAACAGCTGCATTAGCTTTCTCCGCAGAGCTGTTTTACCCTTCAAAATATCCCATCCCAAGACAGCAACAAGTGGGTGGAGAAGGGGGAACAATGAAACAACCTGCAGAAAGCCACTTGCCAGAAGATAAATCAATGAGTCAACAAACTAGTGGAATTTGCTCATACCACCAGGGAAAAAACACGGGATTATCCTTGAAAATTGACATACATCAACAGCCTCTAGAAGCTGCTCCCTCTTAATTGATGATAGAGCAGTTTCCAAGACTACTTCAAGCATATGCTTTCCAGACAATCGGCAATAATGGTACAGATCTTTCTTGCAGGATGTTATAGCTGCGTCCAACAAGATCTTGTCATCTGAGTCAGTATCCCTCTCCAACAACAATGTTTCAAGAAATTTTTTGAAAGGAAGAGGCATCCCATTAGCATCAGAGACATCATGATCTTCAATTTCTTCAGAAAGAATGTTATCCAGAATGAGCTAGAAACAATACAAAGAATTAGCACTATCCAAGATTAAGCATGCAAAAAAATGTAATCCAGAAGGTAAACATTGTAATTATGTCAGGTGCTGTGATGTTCAATGAATAAATTCAAACTGTGGCTATCTACATCTAAATCTTTGGCCTAAAATGCAAATAAATACAGGTATGTGACATTCAAGGACTAAAGTTTCTGCGTATATATTGTATGAAAATACAACAACAACAACAACAACAAAGCCTTTAAGTCCCAAACAAGTTGGGGTAGGCTAGAGTTGAAACCCAGCAGAAGCAATCAAGGTTCAGGCACGTGAATAGTTGTCTTCCAAGCACTCCTATCTAAGGCTAAGTCTTTGGGTATATTCCATCCTTTCAAGTCTCCTTTTATTGCCTCTACCCAAGTCAACTTCGGTCTTCCTCTGCCTCTCTTCACGTTACTATCCTGGCTTAGGATTCCACTACGCACCGGTGCCTCTGGAGGTCTCCGTTGGACATGTCCAAACCATCTCAACCGGTGTTGGACAAGCTTTTCTTCAATTGGTGCTACCCCTAATCTATCACGTATATCATCATTCCGAACTCAATCCCTTCTTGTATGACCGCAAATCCAACGCAACATACGCATTTCCGCGACACTTATATTGTATGAAAATGCTGAGTCAAATTTCCATAACAAAAGAGAGAACAGCATGGTTTTCTGACACAAGGTGCAGGTTCTCAACCAGGAAAGGAAAAGCTGGAAACAAATTGAACAGGCTGAGAGGTTCATAGTTAAGCACTTCAATGAAAGAAGAATGCCAGCGAGAAACAGAGAATTTTGTAATTACCTGAACGAGTTGCACGAGCTGGGGACTAGTAGATTGAAGAGCAGCTCCATACAATTTAGTTATTCTATCCTGCAACTCAGACCATGTTCCACCATAATTGGATGCTTTTGCCCATCCTTTTCTGAGAAGCTCTGCTATGACAACCCTGTAAGGAATCAATTTCAGTAATTATTGCATGTATTCATATTGGTCCAGAACCAAACTGAGACCAATATGCATAATATAAGAATTAGTTGACTGTTTGCATGTGTTAATCCGGAATCAATTGAAAATGTTTGATCTGAAATCAGGAACTTGAATATGATGGTGCTATCTCAAAACATACAATTGATCACATAATCCTGCTCTGCAAAGCGCTAGCCGTTAGCAGTTTATGTATGCTGCTACTATTGACCGTAAAGCTACATTAAATCCTGGCCAACTCAATTATACGGCACTGACTGTAACTGAATGCTACTACTGGCCTTACTATTCCACAAACGATCAACTTGTTTAAATGGCTCAGGTTGCAGCTCTAGCTAATGTCCCTGGCTATCAGATGTTGAAATAGTACTAAACAAAGATGTGCAGTCCACTAAACCCTTACCTGTACTCATCCTCCTCCAGTCCATGATCAAGGCAAAGAAACCGAAGATGGCCAGCAGCAGCGTCCAGATCACCTTCCACGACAAGAGTCTTCACAGCATCCAGATGGGCAAGCTGCACGTTCCATCGCAGCCATAGGAGCACATCCACGCCGAAACCCCCGTCCAAGGCGATCTGCCTCGAGACGCCTATGCACAATGCGTCAAACACAAGGGCGTTGTCGAGGAACACTCCCCACAGCCCTCTCAGATCCTTCTCGGAGACGTTGGCCTCCTCGGCACCAGCACCTGCCTCCCCTCCACCTTCGACCTCGCGCTTCAACCTCGTCACCCCCAAATCCAGCAGCCTCCTGAGGATTTCGCTGGCCTCGGCGCCAATAGCGGGGTCGTCAGAGATGGGCTGGAGGAGGACGAGGAACTCTGCCTTGAGGCGAAGCGCCTCTGGATTGGGAGTGGAGGGGAGGGCGGCGAGCTCGAGTGCGGCAAGCCAGGCGAGGTGGGACGGGGACGGACAGGCAGGGGGAGCGGACCAGAGCACGCCCGGGACGCGGCCGCCCGCGGCGACGACCGCGCGGAGGAAGTCCGCAGAGAGCCCCGGGTCGGCGCGGTGGCGAAGGCTGAGGAGCACCGCGCGCAGGGGCTCGAACTGCGCGAGGAATAGGTGGTTCGCTGCCACGCGCGTGAGGAGCGCGGCCTCCCGCTCCGACGCCGCCATGTCGAGGAACGTCGGCGAGCCGCTAGCCGGCCAGTGGGTTGGGGATCACGAGGCGATGGTGGGCATGGCGGTGCGCGCGCGGGGATAGGAGCCGCAGTGGTTTCGCGGTGTGAGGAAGTACTGGAGTGTTCGATTTCAGGACTTGCAGGGCTTGCTTGCTTGTGCGGTTGTGCCGGGCGTTTTGGGGGGAGACGAAGGAAGAAGGCGATTGCGATCCACGCCAGCGAAAACCTCTCGCTTTCTTTTCTCTTTTTCCCGTTTTGGCGAGCAAGAGTCTGTCAAAAGAATTCTCAAAATTCATTTTTATAGGAATTTAAATTCCATTACTCGACCAGGTACACTAAACAATTTAGATACATTCCCTCTATTAAAAAAATAAAAAGTATATGTTATTTTACCTTTTTAAGTCAGCTTTTTTTTAGTTTTAACTAAGGAGGCCGTAGTGAAATTTATTTAATTAACAAGTATTTAAGTTCACACACCGGAACACTAAGAAACACACAACTCTTTAGAGTCTACCCTCTTCCTCCAAAATTATAAAATCATGTATCTACTAAAACTAAAACATCTCATAGTTTGAAATGAATAGAGTAATAGATAGATAGATGCACAAGCTCATGCGCTACTTTATTTTGGTCTTTGCTTTCTTAAAAACTAGTTTATAAAGATTCGGCCTCTCTTTTGGCATGTCTCGGCAACAATTGAAGTCACCAATGACCTATCCTCCCCATATTGGAGCAGATTCACCGCCCTTATTTAGTCTACTCCCTCTCCGTCCTAAAAAGAACATAAATCTCGCTTCTCGAGCATATATGATAAAAAGTATTGATGTGTATGATGCGCAACAAGTATCACTAGATTAATTATGGAATATATTTTATAATAAATCTAATTGAAGATCTAAATGTAGATAATATCTTTTATAAACCTAGTCAGACTTAAGATTATTTGACTCCTCATAAAGCAATACATTCTTTTTTGGACGGAGGGAGTACTTTCTAAACAAAATCGCATTTTGGTTATCTCACCGACAAATGGACACCCTCCAGACATCTAGAACATTGGTCTCATGCAGTGGTGCAAGATTCTCCATGCTGTAAGAGTGAGACACCATTGCCATCTCTGATAATGGTGTCCATGACACTTGCCCTGTTTGCACAAGGAAATCACCATCACATTAATCTTCATAGTTGCACTTAAGGCCTAGTTCATTTCTTCCTTGCCTCCACTCTTATCGTAGGCATAGCAACAAGAGCAGTTGACGATGCAACCTGCTTCCTCTTATGTGAGTCCCTGGTTGTCTGTTGTCGAATTGACAACCATTCTTCCCATAGCCTTTCAAAAAAGCAATCAATCTCTCAACGGAGATACGGTCACCTACTTGGAAAACATCATTATCGACATTCCAACAATTCCATAAAGCATTAGCGGGTCAAGAATAAACTCAGAGGAAATTCTATCCAAAATCAATTGCGGCCGGCCTGTCCATGAGCAGACTAGCAATTCTTCGATAGGGAGACCCAAGTACTCCCTCATTGTTGTTCTCAAGTCACGTCGTGAGGGCATTCCAGTGTAGCATGGACGTCATCCTTTCTCAAGCATAGTTATGGGGCCGGACTGGGAACTGAACCGGTAAACCTCTCGGTTCGTGGTTTGATTGGGTCAAATGTTGAACCACCGTCTCGTTCCGGTATAAATACAACAAAATATATTCCTAAATCACAACCAACAACATGGCTCAGTGGTGGATTATTGCCTTCAAAACATGGAGGTTATGGATACCTCGTCCAACGCCTCCCCACAGAGTAAACATAAAATTGACATCGACTTTGACTACCGAGACGCCTATAGCGATTTATTCACCCTTATGGCTCTTAACAGAGAATGAACCTATCTTTATTGGGTAGGAAAAGAATGCGATTTTTAAAAACCTCCTCCACATCACAAACAAGCATGAATTTCACAGGATTTGAGAAGAAATTTCACAGGAATTAGCTCTATTTCCAAAAAAAAAATCCCCGTTTCCAAGCATGCCCTTGTTGAGATATCAGATACTTACAAAAAATGGATGAAACAACTTTGACAACCTCTCCAAACTAGGACAGGATATTTTAAAGAGTTTTTTACCAGTCTGGCCCGGTAAAAAATGGCTATTTTCTGTATGACCCTTTTTTTTTTTGAACTTACCTATAACTCTCTGAAATGAACTTTCATTCCTTCTATGGCCTTCCGTCCGTTTTTGCCAGTTGACGGTGTTAAGTCAAGGGTAAAAAGATCGTTTTGCCCCTGACGAAAAAAAATAAATTATAGAGTTTTGCTTGTTTGTTGCATATTTAGAGTAATATTAAGCAAATAAATTCACACATAACAGTATGGCATATTTGGAGTATTTCATCAAGTACACATAACAATACATATTTGGAGTAATATTAAAAAAATAGGACACATAACAGTACATTATGTGCTTTAAAAATTCACAAATACATTGCAATTAACCATAGGTCTCACATGAATAAGGTCTCACATAAATTCACCATAGTTTCAATCTCACATAAATAAGGTCTTACAAAAGTGCAAATTTAAACATGCATTGGTCTCACATACAACTAGCAAATTCAATAGGCATATCACAAATCAAAGACTGATCCTTCTTTTGCTTCGCATGCTCATGGCAGAGCTGCTAGGAAGTACTGTCTTGCTTCTTATACCCATGAATGGGCTATCAAGTGACATCTTTGGAATGTCTACGCCTTTCTTCTTTGGAAGGACTAGCTTCTTCTTAATGGGTGTCCGCTTCCTTTTCACTTGAGCAGGTCGATCTTCGCGTGAAGCAATAGAAAGTGCTTTGAGCTGATTTGACCCAATTCTTGACCTACAAATATACATTGACAAGGGTTTAGATAAGAGGAAAAAATTGAATGAATATAACTAAAATTTAGAATTAGAAAACTATCGGGGTTATGACCTCGAGATGTCTCAGGGCGCTGATTAGTTGGCAGGCCACGAGGCCCGCAACTCATCGGGTTAACAATGGCCCGAACGACGAGGCCCAGCTAGGACGAGCACGCCAAGCCAATGCCTAGGCCAGGGTCGGCCGCGACCCTTTCTCTTGCCTTAACCACACGGAAGACGCTCGACCTCTCCTCCGTCACGAGCCCTGGGCAGGACGGGGAGAGATCGAGCGTGGCTCAGTACGCTTGCTCTGACAAGAGCAAGCACGCCGCACTGACCTCACAAGGACCGAGGGGACGACAGTCACCACGGTCCGGTCAGACGCTATCCCTGTGACACACCAATGAGACAGCACCGCACAGCAGTAGCAACAGGTACGATACCCACCGTCCGAACACTGACCGACGAGACGCGCGTACGATCCCGCCCACTATGAGATGGGATCCATGACAAGGGTCTCGGCTGTGGCAGAACATGTAGCAGAACCGACCAATTTATAAGAGCACAAGTACAATGACAGCCCGCAAGTGGTCGCACTGTCATACTTGGGTCTATATAAACCCAGTAGTCCGTCGAGTATCACGAAGGGTCTCGATTAACCATCAATATACAAACAAGATCGTACATGATTCAACATACATGTCACACGTTACAAAATGTTCACAAACATAGTTCATCCATCAGAGTACAAATCAAGTTTGAGTAAAATAGTAGCGGAAGCATATTAAAGTTTGAAACTAACATCTACTATCATAGTTCAAATACAGTGCCAGCTCATGATCACACCCACAAAAGCATATGAGAAGGATTAATAAGAGATGTCTGCCCAGGGCTCACTCCTCGTCCACGGCGGGACAGAAACAATTCTTGCAATAGCCCGGATAAACTGTACCATCTGCAACAATGAAAATAAAATCCTGAGTATGAGAAGGTACTCAGCTAGACTTACCCATCATAAACCAAAAATAAGGTGACTCCAAGGATTATGCAAGGCTTTATAAGTGGAAGTAGCTTGACAACATTTTGCATAAAAACGACTAATTCAGTTGTACAATTATAATTCGGTCATCAAGTTAATTATAACAATTTATCTCTAGATTAGCAACTAACATGTACCAAACATGTGGTATATTATTTAGTAGCATACAATAGTAACCATAGCTGGTGTAGTAATTTCATGTTCAACCGAACCATCATATTTCATAACACAGTTACTACGATATTGGAGCTAGCCAAGTTTCTCACTGTCCGGGAGAGACGGCGATTCGAATCGATTTCAACCAGCTGAGAATTTATTCCTAACACAAACCCAGGCAGACCAGGTCAATGGTCACCTTAGGTCACTTTTGGTACAACTTAGGTCCACATTTCGTGAGTTCGATCAGCGCCGCACAATCAGGGACAACCAGCTGTCAGGACGTTTAGGCCTAGCCTGCCCTTGGGCTCACGTCTGCCTCCCCGCACATCCTTACTACCATCTAGAGTGCACACTTTTATAGAACGGGGCCTCCGGCCTAAGTTGAACTACTCGGCTTCATGGTCAGAACGAGTTATCCGTCCAGCTAAATGAGAGACATGCGTTCAATCTTATCAGAAGTGCCAACAATGGTACGATCTTTAATCGGCACAAACGGAATCACATAAGTCAACTTACATATAGACTCCGCCCGGCCTCCATTTACATTACCCCATGGTTCTTTTCCACGATAGCAAATATAGCCAACTGTGCTTCGTTATCCACCTATATCTCGCAGGTGACAGGAAATCACCCGACTTCTATCGGTCTAAGCATGGCTAAGCATATATTTGATCCTGGACCTACATAGGGTTAAAGGTATATGTAACTGGATAAGACAGTTCTATGCATCAAGTGTTTCCAATAAACTCTTATAACCTAATGCATCAAATATAAAAAGGATTCAATGGATATTTTGTAAAACATAGGAGACTTAGAATGCTCCAGAGCTTGCCTTTGAGGAAAGAGGTTGGCCGATGATCCGAGCACTCAGGGTGGTCCTCAAGAGTTTGCTCCTCTTCTCTTGGAGCTACGGCCTAAGGCATCTTCTGCTGATCCTCCTCCTCTTCTTCGTTGTACTCCAAAAAGGTTATCCCTTCGGACGTTCCTATATGCATGAGCATGAAATAAGATATCACGAATGCATATATAATAACATGTATGATATGATGTGATGTGATGAATGCATCCTCATAAGTGTTTTCAACAGCATTACATTAAGGTGATAACAAGTTATATTTACTTTTACTGAGTAGCTGCATATCTCATCTCTAGTAACTTAAACAAACACTTATATAAATTATTTTCTAGACTATAAGATAATAGCCACTTGTTTTGATCATAACTGGAGTTATACATATCAAAATAATATGGTTGTGGACATTCTGGAAAGCTTATTAAATTGTCTACAAATTTATTTTAATCATTTTAATGTGATTCAATAGTTATCTAAGTCAAACAATTCAATCTTTCAAATTTGTCCAGAGAGCAAGCATTTCTGACAGCAGACTTCTAACAACCATAATTCTTAAATCATAAGGCATATAATGATAAAAATTTAACACAAGTTAGATAAATAAATTATCTAAAACTTTATTATCAACCATTTTTTACAGAAAAGATCACTATCATCATGAAATCATCATTAAACAGAAACTATACATGTAGCCATCTAGTTGAATTATAAAGCAATAATTAACTAGTTGTATACAACCAATTACTTCTAAGCTTAACTAATAACATCAATAGACCATATGCATCACAAGCACCACAGAAAATATCATGATTAAACATAACTAATTTCTTTATATTCATTTATTAACTTCCTTAGATAATAAGGTGATTTAAAGGATAAATATTTCTTGTATTTAATAAATTCTGAGAAAATTACAATAGCCTACAAATAACCTTAATAATCCACTGTACAACTTTCATGTCATTTGGATAAGTGTAGCTACCTCTATAAAAATAACAAATTATATAGGCTTATTTTAGTAAAAATAGTTTAGCATAGTAAAAAGTGTCAAACAACAGATTTACTATTTTTTACTTTCCTCCTAATATAAGAATACTGTGTAAAAAATTGTATGATCATATGTTATATATTTTTACCCCAATTAATTTCACTAGAAACTATCAATTAATTAGGATTAAATATAAAGACCATATCTCAAGTATGCTTATGTAACACCCTCAGTGTTACGCCGTAAATTACTTACTAAAACTTGTCATAATGATCATGTTTAAATGTTATTGCATGTGATAATATGAACAAGTGAAGCAGTGTAATTTAAACGAACCGTAAAAACTTAAAACGAAAGGTTGTTCGCGACTTGAAGTTATTAAGTTAGGATGTTCGCGAATTTTTATTGAACGAAAGCACTAGAGAACATGCATGAGAGGCCCAAATAAAATTGGAAGTCTAAGGATTATAGTTGACTATGAAATACTTGGTGTAGAGAAATAATTGGGTTAAGTACAAATTTCAATAACTTAAAAATGCAACTAGAAATAGAAATCCAATTAAAATTTAGAAAATTTCTTGAACTTTAGAAAGGGTAGATATTGCTTTGTTCATCAATTTTTGTAGAAAAATTTAGTAGCCTAATGTATCCTCTAAAGTATGGTTAAGATGGTTTGGGTGTTTGACCAGCCGATTAGTTGTTTTGGACGTTTTAAAAAGCGTGCTTGGCACGTCCTTGGTCGGTTTCCTCACGTAGGCGCGGTCACCGCGTCCTTGAGCCACGTCGTCGACGCGCCAGCCGCCCGCGCACGCGTGGGGCGGCACTCAGCCAGCCGCTGTGGCCGATAGCCCTGGTGCGCAGCTACCCCACCTCACTACCACGATACTACCCCGTCGCTAGCTTCCAGCCATGCTCCATCACGCCGTCATTGCCCTGCCCTAGCTCATTGCACCGCGCTGTTGCTCGCCGCGCCACAGCATGCTGCCATCGCGTCCGCCTGTGCCTCTGCGCCGCTGCTCATTCCATCTTCGTGCACATGGGCTTGCCGAGGCTACCCGCATGTTGTTTCGTCATTAACGGCGCTACGGCCGCCCTGCCGCGCTGCCACCGTCTGCACGCGTGCATGTTTCCCTCCTGGCTGCGTTGGCTCGTAGAGCCTGCACACGTGCGGCCAGCCATGTCCCGCCAAAGCTTGGGCAAGCCAGCCAGACCCATCCCCTTTTCTCCTTCCTCCTCTACTGCCTAGGCTACCCAAGCCGCGCCATCAATCCGGCTTGGAGGGGTCATGTCCATTTAATTCGATGCGCTCCTGACTCTGCCTTCGAGCCTGCTAGCCGACCGACCCTGCACCACGTCCAACCACGCCGTGACAAGCTCCAATTTGGAGCCTTGCTCCCGCCGCTATGCCATTAAAGGCTAAGCCCGCCGTTGCCGTGGGCAAAACCCCCACCATGCCATCCCGAGCTGAATTGGTTGCACCCCCAGCCCCACCTCGCAATCCTTCTCGACATGCGTACCTGAGCCGCACCCTCACTATTTCCCTCATAGCGCTGACGTAGCCGTGCCACCATGGCCCACCGTCGCCCTTGCCATGCGCACATGGCCAGCTCGACTGGGGCGGTCTCCGGACGCACAACCACTTCGGTTAGGATCATAGTGAGACCCTAATGCTCATCCGTTGTCCATATTTCCTCTTCGGTGGTGGAGCTCGTCTGAACGGGTTGCCACCATCATAGGTTGGCCATCATAGCAGAGGGAGCTCCTAGACGCGCCCCCGCTCATCCTTTCACCGCACATCGATTCGCGTCTACACCTAGGTGAGCATCGGTCCCTTAGTTAAGGCAGTGGAGCTCCCAGGTGGCCGACGAGATCGCTAGTGCCATCGACTGCCCGCGCTGGCGTGTGCGGCCAGGGCGAGGACCTCTTCGTTGCGAAGGAGAGAAGGAGCGAGCATTTTGTTGCAAAGTTGTAGTCTGTTGAAATAGTGCACATAGTGTTAGTAGTATTATCGGAGAACGCGATGGCGTTTTTGTAAGTTGGTCAGCGCGCGCGGGTTCCCCCGTCATGGGCTGTTTGTGCGCATGGGCTGCACCTTGCGTGGGCCGAGTTGGGCCGCGCGGGAGGAATCGTTTTCCTTTTTAAAGATTAGAAATAGCTTATTATTTTATGTTGTAAGTAGAACTTTGGAA
Organism: Miscanthus lutarioriparius; assembly: GCA_904845875.1. Taxonomy (NCBI): domain Eukaryota; kingdom Viridiplantae; phylum Streptophyta; class Magnoliopsida; order Poales; family Poaceae; genus Miscanthus; species Miscanthus lutarioriparius. The sequence goes on from CAJGYO010000005.1 coordinate 53,341,051, forward strand.
AAAGCATATCAATTTGAGCAGGTGTCCAAAATTGTGAAACCAATTTTGTTAGGTCCCTAAAATTGTGCTCTATCTGTTATTGTATTTAGTTCATATATATATTTGTTGATACCAGTGGCTATTAAATCATTTGTGAGTGTTTAGTATTATTTAGATTAGTATTTGTATGAATTTTTGCGACAAATTGGTAATAGATTTGACCATAAAAATTTTACAATAGATTCATTGTATTATTATGTGCTCACTGTAATTTTTGTAACCTTAGAATAGGTTGAGAAATATGGTAGCTAAGTACTCCTTGTTGTAGTATATAGGAAATCGTTAATAAGAGTAAGAATATATTTTAGTTGCTAAATAGCACTTGTAGGTGAAACCCTACTGGTTTGATGGGAATGATGATTAGCTTGGTATCTTAGTCATTAGAGCTAGCTTAGTGGCTTACTAGATGTATTATTATTTTAAGAACTGCTATTGCCTTAATGTTGAGTGTTGCATTGTCATTGCATGCATGTAGAGAACGAGTTGGTGGAGTTCATGACCGCGGGCGAGCAGGAGTATGAGGAGGTGATTGAAGAGTATGAGGAGGAGATCCTTGTATAGGAGGAGGTCCCAGAGCTGCCACTGACTGACTGAGTGAACACCACGCCTGCCCAAGGCAAGCCCCGGTGCATAACCCTTATTTTGAATGATCACTAGATATATATATATATGATGTGCATTTATGTTACAGGCATTTTATGGAAACTACATGCATAGATAACCTATCTATGAGTCCAACTAGCATAGGTCGAGTACCTGCTATGCTTAGGCTATCGGTAGCATGAGTAACATGTCGTTACTCACAATAGGTCATTATTATTATCACTCATGATAAAATGGTGAAAGGAAATGGAGACTGGGCAGGGATATGGTACGTGTATTGGTGGGTGTAAGAGGTTGTGTCCCGTGGCCAATGGGGCATAGCTTAGTTACATTGTTTTCCCTATCCGTGTTAGTTAAAGACCGGCTGTTGCATTAGATTCTAGTCAGGTCACAGACTTATTATCCTGAGCATATATTTGTTTATGGGAGCAGGAAAGGCTCGTTGCTCTCTTATCGTAGGTTCTGGCTCTTTCTGGACTAACTGATTGGAGGCAAGGATGGTGGAGGTCTAAGCACCACACTTAGTCCGGGACTCAGGTGTGGGGGCTTGGAGTCCAAGTTTGGACGAGGACCTAAACCCCTTAACAAGAGAGTGATGGGTGGGTTCGGCTTGTGCCTGAGGTATAAGCGGGGCTTGTGTTTCGGGGTACCCAGTTGGGCACATTAATTCACGATTCACAGGGTAATCTGGTACGACTTGTCTATGATCTAGCACTGTAGTAAGAACTAGAAGATGAAAGGTGGTGAAATGGATCTGATTGCTCAACTCTTGCTTTAAAGTAGAATATGTGCTTACATAGAATGGTTAGCAAATGAACTAATCATGACTGCTAATAAAACACATTCATAAGGATTCACTACTAGTATTGCTTTTTGCAAAAAGGAAACCCAATAAATCATAAAGCTTATCATATCCTTTGGAGTCGAGAAATTATTCCCACTAGTCGGGTAAGTCTTGCGAGTACCTTATGTACTCAGGGTTTATTTACCCCTGTTGCAGGTGCAGCTTGTGGAGTAGCTATTGTGTGGAGGATTCTTCTGGTGGGCATAGACGTTTATTTCAGGATCCTTCTGGTGGGCAAGTACCTTGTGAACTCAGGATCCCTATATCTTATCGTTAGAAGTTTATATCAACTCCGCTGTTTAAATTCCGCACTCTAAACTTGGTATTATAATAATATATTTCTGAGAACTCTTGATGTATGAAATAAACTAAGTATTGAAAACTCGTTCTCATTATTGGATCCTGGAGGAAAATATGGATTATTCGAGTTCTCCCTTGGGGTGTGCTCGACGGAACCGTCCGATATAGCTTGTTTTTAGGGTGCTTAGTGTCTGGTGGAAGACGGGCACCTCCGAAAGCATGCTATTTTGGGTGGTTCTACCACAACTTACTACAAGTTTAGCATTTTTCCTAGCTATAGCATGTCAACACAAGATCAAAAAAATTGGAATCATAATTTTTGCACTTTTCTAGCTCAAGATATGCATTTTCCAATTTGAAACAAGTCAAAAAAACACTTATCTAGCTCAATTTAATTCTCCTAGAAAAATACGCCAAATGGTAGATATCATATTTTTATCAAATACTACACTTCATGAGGAATCCAACAAAATTTGGTTTACCAAAATTGGACACTCCTAGCTTGAGATATGAATTTTTTGAAACATGTATTCAAATCTAGAAAAGTAAATCAGAAAATCAAAACATCACACAGGCTGACAGCTGAGGACCGCGGTCAACGGGACCCACCTGTTAGCGAGACCAAGACAGAGGACAGCGCTGACCGGCGAGAACTCACTGACGGCGAGGTCTCTGGCGGTAGCGTCTTCACCGTTGCTCTCTTCTCACCCCCGCGCATCGACTGGTAGGCTTAGTTGGCTCGGTGGCTCACCGGAGCAAGCTCGATGACGGCCATGGCGGACGGTGGAGGTCGAGCAGCAGTACACTAACCATCTACGGCTATGGTACACTCAGGCGAGGACATCTACTCCATCCTGGTGACCTAGCAAAGCTACACGGTGCAGGTGAGGGCTCGAGGTGGCATCGGTGAGCTTGGTCGTGTGCATGGCCATGCGGCGACGCACGGAGCACAGCGGTGCTCTCACTGTCCTGGCTAGACGGCGGTGAAAGGTGGGTCTCCATCATGCCACTAGCTAGGTCTAGGGTTACTCAACCTAAGACATGAGAGAAAGGAGGGAGACGGTGAACCAACTCGGCGACGGTGAGCATGAGTGCCACGGCGGCCACGGTGGCCGCGCGCGGAGCGGCGACACATTCTGGCGTAGTCAAGCGGTGGTGTCATTCCTAGATCTGACCTAAGAATCTAGACTCTAGCATGGTGTTGGACTAGAGAAAATGGAGGCATGCGATGCGGTGGAACGATCGGGCCACGGTGAGCCGTGAGCGCGGCGGTGCTCCGGTGACGACGACGGCTATGGCGAGGCTAAATGCCACTATACCTGGGGTTGATAGGTGATGCTGGTGGCTCGAGGAGGTGATGGTGGAGCAGCTGTGGCCGAGACAAATCGGTCGGCGAGGCTATGTCAGTGGCGAGCGGCTGCGACAGAGCTGCAGCGGCGCACAGCAAGCTCGGCGTGGTGCTTTGGCGAGGCAGAGCGAGCGAGAGAAGGCGAGAGCGATTGAGTGTAGCGAGCGGCGAGTGCGTGATGCTTATGTGCCTGGTCTGGCTTGATGTCCACTGTGGTGGCCATGGCATGTGGCCGGTCGGCCATTGGCGTGCGCGTGAACACGACCGTCAGGGCAGATTACGATGACTTATAGCGTGTTTTCAACCCCATATATCTCCTAATCCATTCGTCCATTGCAAAAACTCCATTAAGGAAAGTTGTAGAGCTACATGCCATCTACAACTTTGCTTTAGGGAGTATTCCTTAATTCACCATGGTTTGCAAGTTAAATCATCCCAAAGTCGGTTACTTGCAAACTGAAATCAGCCCAACACTGAGAAAAATTTCACCAAGTGTAAAACATCATTTTCTTGCTAATTGTGAGCTATTTTTGAACATATTAGGCATTGAATTAGACCTTGACCCAAAAATAAAAGTTGTTACCCTAGTCAAGTACTACAACTTTTATTTAGGTCATATAGCCATGCAAATACTCTAAGCTACTGTTCAACTTTAGTCAATCTAGTATCATGGAAATGGCATTTCAATTGAAACCAACACTTAGAAACAAATTTGGCATATGTCATGAATACAAACATTGTTCCATGTATCATTATAGATGTGTCTAAGGTGTTTTCATGACCTCCCAACCATTTCTTACATTGGTCATACATGATTGCAAGCATAAGCATATATATAAAATCAACATTTCATATGATAATGTATAAGAATGAGATGAAATTTCATATGCTCATGTTGATGAATGCTGGGATGATGCTTATGCTCATGAAATGCAAATGCCAAATGCAATACTTAACACTGGGGTGTTACAGAACCGCCCAAAATAACACGCTTTCGGAGGCGCTCGTCTTCCACTAGACACTAAGCACCCCGAAAGTTGGCTACATCGGACAGTTCTATCAAGCCCACCCCAAGGGAGAACTCAAAATAATCCACGTTTTACATCTAGAATCCAATAATGAGTACGAGCTTACAATACTTAGTCCATTTCATACAACAAGAGTTTTTAGAAATTATTTATTACAATACCAGAGTTTAGAGTGCGATAATTAAACAGCGGAATGAAAATAAGCATCTAGCAGAAACGATACAAGGATCCGTCTGTGCCCAACAGAAGAATCCTCCACACAAGAGCTACTCCTCAAGCTGCACCTGCAATAGGGGTAAAATAAACTCTGAGTACACAATATACTCGTAAGACTTACCCGACTAGAGGGATTAGTTTTCCAACTCCAAGGAATATGATAGGCAATATGGGTTTGTTGTTTTGTTTTTGTTTGCGAAAAGTATTACTAGGAGTACGTCCTTAATATCAAGTTTTATTAGCAGTCGTGATTAATTCATTAGCTAACCATTCTAAGTAATCACCTATTCTATTTTCAAGCAAGGGTTAAGCAATCAGAACCATTTCACCATCTTTCATCTTCTAGTTCTTATTACGATGCTAGACCATAGCCAAGTCGTACCATCTCACAGAAATAGTGATTCATGAACCAATATATCCCAGCTGGGTACCCTGAAACACACGCCCCGTTTGTACCCCAGGCACAAATAAGACCAACCCATTCTACTCCTCACACGGGTCCAGGTCCCCATCCAAACTTGGACTCCAAGCCCCCACACTTGAGACCCAGACTTAGTATGGTGCATAGACCTCCACCTTTCCCCACCTCCAATCAGTCGGTCCGAAAAGAGCCGAAACCCACGACAAGAGTGTAACGAGCCTTCCCGCTCCCATAAGCAAGTATGTGCTCAGGATAATAAGTCAGTGACCTGACTACCATCCACAACAACGGATGGTCCTGAATCAACACAAATAGGGAAAATAGTGTAACCAAGCTAAGCCCCATTGGCCGCGGGACACAACCTGTTACACCCACCAATACCCATACCATATCCTCGTCCGATCTCTATTTTTTCTTTCATCATTTTGTCATGAGAGTAAATATAATAATCACTTATTGTGAGTAACGACAAGTTACTCATGCTACCGAAAACCTAAGCAGGGCAGCTACCCGAACCTACACTAGTAAGACTCTTAGGACAGATATATTTATGCATGTGGTTTCCATAAAATTCCTGTAACGTAAGTGCACATAACATATATAAACAGTGATTATCAAAATAAAGGGTTATGCACTAGGGCTTGCCTTGGGCAGGTGCGGTGTCAATTGAGTCAGTCAGTGGCGGCTCTGGGACCTCCTCCTGCACGAGAATCTCCTCCTCGTACTATTCAACGATCTCCTCGAACTCGTGATCGCCGGTGGTCACGATCTCCACCAACTCGTTCTCTACATGCATGCGATGATGATGCAACACTTAGCATTTATGCAGCAACAACTCTTAAAATAAGAATACGCATACTAAGCTACTAAGCTAGCTCTAATGACTAAGATACTAAGCTAACTATCATTTTCATAAAGCAAGGTGTTGGATTCAACTAACAAACACCAAACTTTACAAATGAAGGATATATCTTTATTTCTACTATTGATTTAATGTATATTGAAACAAAGAGCATTTAACTACCCTAATACTTAATCTATTCTAAAGCTACAAAAATTACAGTGAGCACATAATAATACAATGAAGCTACTATAAAAATTTCAGGACTAAAGCTATCACCAATTTACCACAAAATTTTTCCTACAATATTTAACCTAATGATATTGAGCACTCTCAAATGATTTAATAGCTCCTGGTATCAACATGTATATATATGAACTAAATACACTAACAGATAGAGCACAATTTTAGAAACCTAACAAAATTTGTCACAATTTTTGGACACCTATATGATTTTATATGATTTACGAAAGATTAGCTCAAAAATTAAATTAGAAAACTATTTCTAATTCCTTATGAAAAAGAAAAATGAATTCTCCCACGCGGCCCACACGCATGGCCCATGCGAGGCCGGCCTACAGCGCGAGACAGCCCACGGCGAGGGAATCTCGCGCGCGCTGGCGATTTTGCAAAAGAGACCTCGAACTTCTACCGAATTATAACTAAATACTAACACTATTTTCCCCTCTCTCAAACCTTCTCACTTAACCCCTTGGCTTTTCTAGAATTCCCCTACGCGCACCCTCAGCAACTCAGTGCACGGCGGCACTGGGCGCCTACGCCGCCACCTGGGACCTGCGTGGGCCCACCTAACGGGTCGATCACCATTTCTAACCCAAGCGGCTATGCTAAGCAGCGGTGTAGGGTGACCCAACTAGCTGGGGAAGGCTGCAGCGGTGCGCGACCATCTACAATGGTGGCGCCACTATTTGGGTGGGTTAGGGTAGCTATAGGCCTAATTGGTTAGCTCGTGAGCATAAGGAGGCTACCCTAGACTAGGCCGAGGTGATGGTTGGGGCGAAGGTTGACGGAGGAGGGCTGGCCACATGTGGACGAGTCATGTGGCGGCACACCGTGGCGGCACGGTCGCATCAACAATGACAGGGAGGTGGTGTGGTTCCGCTAACATGCGCAAGGTGGAGATGGAGGCAAGGCGAAGCTAGTGGTACAAGTGAATTGGTTTGGGAGAGACGGTAGGAGGGCTACCCTCGTCCATGGCCGGACACGGCCTTATCGGCATGGCGGCGGGAGAAACTCTAAATTAGAGATTGGCCTTGCACGGTCCAAGACTGGGTAGGGTCGGGCAGCGAGAGGACGAGATGTTGAAACCGTGGATGCACTGAATTGAATGGAGGTGATCGTTCATAGGGTAATTTGATGGCGTGGCTTGACGACAACAGCAGAGGGAGAAAGAGACGGGTCATGGCAGGTGGGCTCGGCTCATCCTCACCTTGGCAGGACACGATCGACGTGATCATGGAGGCCCACGCGTAGGCGCTAGTAGATAGGCGTGCACGTTCATGACCGGCATGGCCCACACGCCGCAGTGCCATTAATGACAAGGCGACGGTGAGCCCGACCATGTGCGTGCGACAGAGGTGGCATCGCACTAGGCCGATAGCGGCATAGAGATGTAGAGTGAGGTACGGACATGACGGCGAGGTGACGACACCAGCAGCGGCTACGGTGCGACGTGGGACGAGTCGCAGCGCGGCAGGCCCGATGGCAGCACCGCCGGCTGTGCAAGCAGCGACGGTGGCTCCACGCGCCAAGAGCTAGCGGTGGCCAGGCCATAGCCAGGCCAGAGCAGTCGTAGCCAACCACGCGTGGTAGCGCGCGTGCACGCGGGTGAAAGGTCCTAATGGCTAGAGGGGGTGAATAGCCTAATAAAAATTTCTACAACAACACTTAACAAAAGGATTAGACAATTGCAAGCCACCTACCATAATTCGAGTTTAGGTAGAATCTATTCACACAATAGCTATGACACTACTCTATGTTAGTGTGCTCTCAAAGGCTAGCTAAAGAGCCACACCAACCAACCAAGCAGGCTCTCACAACTAGCTACACTAAAGAGCTTGACAACTAGTTTGCGATAATGTAAAGAGAGTGATCAAGAAGGTTATACTGCCGTGTCAAGGAAGGAGCCAATCAATCACAAAGATGAATAACAATGAAGACCAATCACCTTGGAATCAAATGATGAACACAATGATTTTTACCGAGGTTCACTTGCTTGCCGGCAAGCTAGTCCTCGTTGTGGTGATTCACTTACTTGGAGGTTCACATGCTAATTGGCATCACACGCCAAACCCTCAATAGGGTGCCACACAACCAACACAAGATGAGGATCACACGAGCCACGAGCAATCCACTAGAGTACCTTTTGGCTCTCCACCGGGGAAAGGTCAAGAACCTCTCACAATCACCACGATCGGAGCCGGAGACAATCACCACCCTCCGCTCGACGATCCTCGCTGCTCCAAGCCGTCTAGGTGGCGGCAACCACCAAGAGTAACAAGCGAAATCCACAGCGAAACACGAACACCAAGTGCATCTAGATGCAAACACTCAAGCAATGCACTTGGATCACTCCCAATCTCACAAAGATGTTTAATCTATGATGCAAATGAGTGGGAGGACATTGGCTAAGCTCACAAGGTTGCTATGTCAATGCAAATGGCCAAGAGAGTGAGCTTGACCCGGCCATGGGGCTTAAATAGAAGCCCCCATGAAATAGAGCCATTATACCCCTTCACTGGGTACTGATCGGGCTGACCGGACGCTTCGGTCCTACTGATCGGACGCTGGTCCTCAGCGTCCGGTCGCCTGATGGTGGCCACGTGTCACCTGCGTTCAACTGTGAACGTTTGATCTCAACGGTCGAAATGTTGACCGGACGCTCTGACATTGTTGACCGGACGCTGGACCTCAGCGTCCAGTCGTTTTCAGTAAGGGTCCAAATCCTATTTTTGTCGACCGGACGCGTCCGGTCAAGCTTCACCGGACACAGCCCAGCGTCCGGTGCTTAACCCTAATCATAGTGCCGTCTGACAGCTCGACCGGACACAGCCTTTCAGCGTCCGGTCGCTGAGTGACCCAACGTCCGGTCAGAAGACCAATGCCAGCATCATTGCGACCAACTCCATTTCACCTCTAACTTCTTCACCCTTGTTCAAATGTGCCAACCACCAAGTGTATCACCTTGTGCATATGTGTTAGCATATTTTCACAAATATTTTCAAGGGCGTTAGTTCTCCACTAGATCCTAAATGCATATGCAATGAGTTAGAGCTTCTAGTGGCACTTTTATAACCGTATTTCGATACGAGTTTCACCCCTCTTAATAGTACGGCTATCAATCCTAAATGTGATCACACTAAATGTCTCGATCACCAAAACAAAATAGCTCCTACAATTTATACCTTTGCCTTGAGCCTTTTGTATTTCTCTTTCTTCTTTCCAAGTCCGAGCACTTGATCATCACCATGGCATCACCATCATCATGTTATGATCTTCATTTGCTTCACCACTTGGAGTGTGCTACCTATCTTATGATCACTTGATAAACTAGGTTAGCACTTAGGGTTTCATCAATTTACCAAAATCAAACTAGAGCTTTCAGCGGGACAACCAGCATGGCGACACCGAACGCCCGAGCGTGGTGACCGCGCCCATGCAGCCAACCAGCCCGAAACCGTATCGTGCATGAATTTTAAAGCACCTATAAAAACTAAACGGTTGCTTCTAGACCTAAACCATCTTCACCATGCTCAAGATGGCATATGAGACTACCAAATCAAGCTATAACACTACACCACCCCTTAACCCAATCTCTCAAAATAATTTGCTAAACATAGCAATGTCTAGCTGTTAACAAACTTGGAAATTTTCTAAGTTTTTGAGTTGAACATGATTTCAATTTATAATTTCTAGGCTAGTAGAAATATTAGTTAGTAATATAATTTTTTCAACAGCAAGTATTTCACTGTCATCTACAAAGTTTGTACTTTAAACTTTATTTAAGTATCACACACATGTTCTATAGTATTTTTGCTTAATAAAAATTGGTTTTCAACCCTACTTGATATACATGAGCTATTAAATCCACTTTTATTTAGCATTTTTATTGATCATTTTAAGTTACAAGAAATTTATCTACACGTTCTATCACATGCATTAACATATAAACATGATGCTCATGACATGTTTTAGTAAATGATTTAGGGTGTAACACCAAGGGTGTTACATCGACCAAGAGACCTTCCTGGCAGGCGGAGTGCCCCGACCCCAACGATCGGGGACATGGCTCTTAGCCCCTTGAAGCAACCAGGTAAACAATGACCCAGGGCAACTACCTACTATGGGTACGACGCCCCAGGAAACCTGATGATGATGGCGAAGACCATAACGGATGTCGCGTTGCATAGGACAGCTAACGAACCATCACTGTGGCTATGGTGCTTCCATGGCCAGCACAATAGCACCACGTCAGACCCTGCCATGACATGGCCATAAGACCATGACAATAGCCATGCCCGGGCCAGCATCGAAAGATGGCGTAGCTTGCAAGCCAAGTTAGCTTTGACCTCCATCAGGCTCTCGACCCTTCGGTCGGGGAACCTCCTCTTTGTAACGAGCCCTGGCCCCGAACCCTATAAAAGGGCAGTCAGGGCTCCCATCTCGTGGCATCTTCACATTCTTCATCCTTTACCATTCCATCCATAGCAGTAGGGCTCCTGGAGCTTCTCTTCGGGCTGCCCCTCATCTAGTATAGGTCTACCACCTCTTACACCATTCCTGCACCCCCCATTGTAAGAACTTCAGAGCATTCAAGCCACGAACACGCACTCGATCTTCTTTAAGACTAGACATAGGGCTCTAGCCTGAACCAGTATAAATTCTCATATCTATTGGATGCTACCATCGTCTTCCTAGAGCAGCGCGGCAATCGTATAAATTTACTAGTCCGGTTTATAAAACATCGACAAAAACGTACAATTTTAAACGTCCAGAGTTGGAGTTAGTGTGGTTTCCCTTTTTCTTACTTGAAATCTCCAGGCTTTGTCTATCATGATAGTCAAATAATTTAGTTTTCAAAGCAAGATGTGATGATAGAGAGATTTCAGCATTATTTAAATTACCTTTTAGATGTTGTAGGTGTACAATCATCACTTTTCCTCTTATTAGAAGATGTTGTTTCCAAGTTTTGACTACTGTGACAAATTAGTTGGTACTTAGAATCCATCAGAAGTGCGAAATAACCATGTGAGAAAGGAAGAAATACAAAACCTTAGGAGAAAAGACATGGATACCGCTAGTGCATCTTCCTCCAAAGGCACAATGGAACTTTGGGCAGATTTGGTGTTCCTTGCCCTCTTCTTTGGTTCTCCCCTGAAATAAGAAGCATGTACTTTATAAAGGAAAACATAAATGGTAGAGAAGACTAGACAAGTTATTACCTGATTGCTTTCATAGCTTTAATGTCTTTTGGTCTAACTCTCTTGTAATTATGCCAATGATGTCCATAGTCCATACAAATAGGACACTGGTGCTGTCCTTTTCTCTTTTTCTTATCACCAGTACCTTTGTGCCTTTCAGTTTTAGGCCTACTAGCAACTGGTGTCAATAAAGGTGGGTGCATGAAAAATTCATGGTAAGATTCAGGCCACTGAGACTTGTCTGACATAGCAAGAATAAGCTAACTGTATGCAACTCTAAATTTCTCAATCAAATAGTACGAGTCAACATAATTCTCTATTAGTGCATCGCTAAGGGATGTGATGAATGCTAGTGCATGCTTGTAAGGAATCCTAGAAACCTGCCATTGTCTGCAAGAACAAGTCCTCTCTTGTAGGTCAACAATAAACCAAAATCCACTTCCTCCCATTGCAGTAACTTTAGCTACCTCTTTTGAGCATTCTTCAACTTCCAAGCTTACTTCTCTACTCTGCTCATTCAATTCCTTGATGATGTGGGGGTAGAATCAGGCCCTAAAGTTTCCTCCCTATTTTTCTTCTTTTGTTCCACTTGGACATGAGCATTTGCCTGAGCTTGTCCATAAAATCATCCAAGTTCATGGACTTGTGAGGCTTAATCCAGTTGTTGAACCTTTCTGTAAGGTTGTAGGTCACATAGTCTACCTTGCAAATGGTTTTAAATTGGCTCCTTGTCCACAACTTTCTGTGGGTTTTCCTTAGCCAATTTGTTGCAGCCGGCTTTGCATTCTCCAAGCAAGCCAATGTTTTTCAAACAAATATGGGTTCCATGAGTAAGCTGTTGCCCATAAGTGGTCATCAAACATCTTACCATGATACCTTTTCTTTAAGTTGGTCACCAAATGAAACATGCATTCTCTATGTTTAGCCCTTGGAAATAGTTCACCCACCCCTGCCATCACAGCATGTCCTACATTAGTACATATGGTTAAGCCCCTTGGTGATCCTATGGCCTTTCTAAGGTGACTCATGAACCAAATCTAATTCTCAGTAGTTTCTGAATCAAAAACTCCAAAGCAAACATGATACAACCACTTATGCCCATCAATAGCACAAGCACTGGCCAATTGCCCCTTGTACTTGCATGTCAAGAATGTGTTGTCTATTGCAAGGTATGGCCTACAACTAGTAAGGAATCCATCTATGCATGGTTTTAATGTAAAAAAATCTTCTAAATCTAATCTTGTCATCTACCATGTGATGGTAAATAATGACTAAGCTACCAGGGCAACAACTCTCAACTTGTGCTTTAAACTTGAACAGATTATCAAAGTTGGCATCCTAGTTACCATAAAGTTGTTTCAATGATAAATCCTTACCATCATACACTCTCTTGTAGTTGATATTTACCTTACGGTGTTCTTTCAATTTCTTCACCAATTCCGCTGCACCTAAAGTTGCATCCACTATGAGGAAGTCCTTCACCTTTTCACATATCTAAAATTTGGTTGCATTTTTCACCCTCTTTTTCCTACTTGTACTAGAGCAGGCATGAGCACAAGGGTTCCTTTTCACCTATAAGATGAGAAATAATTAGTTACATAGATAAATAATAAAGCTCCAAATAATATGCAATCTCAATTAACATAAAGATAAAGACAAAGCCTTACCATAACAGTGCAGTTGTCCTTAGTTGTAAAAGAAAATATCCATCATGGACAGTTGTCTTTGCCTCTACTTGAACAATATGCCCTAAACCTATTTGGTGCACTCTTTGCAGTATTAAACTCAAACTGATTTTTATTGCATGCTGAGAAATTGCCAATTTGAATGTTTCCATATTAGCACAAGTGGAGCCTACTACCATTGGTGGATCTTCTAGATCATGTTCTACATTTGGAGCATAGTTTTCCTCATTGCATGGCATCTCTTCCTCATCCCGTGACTCATCTCCACCTTCACTATCATCCTCATTATCACCAACAACATAGGATGGGTCTTTTTTAATAAGGCTATGAACCACCTGTAGAGCATTGTGTGCTACAATATCACAGTACATAGCTTCCTCATCAACACCTACATGTTCATTCTGTGGTTCACGATTCCTAAGGTAATCATCCTCATCAGCATCATAATTGTCTATGTTGTCCTTAGGTTGGGTATCCACACCAAAATGCCACTGTGACAAGCTCATATGGATCAGAAGAACCTTGATATACAACAAACATGATGACAACCTTTCTGTTCAAATGTTTATCAAACATAGACATCAACTCTTGGTCGGTTTTTACTTCTGGGAAAGATTTTAGACCTTCGTCATAATACTGAATATGAGCTTCTTCCAAATAACCAGATAGGTACTTCTCTACCACTAATTCAACAAGGTCCTCATAATTCATTTTGTCTAAATCAACAACCATGTCAAAGCTAAAGCATTTCATATATTTTCTACACTTCTTACGGTTGCCCAACAATTTAATTTTTAGCTTGAAAGTGGAATTTGGATCCATGCTGTTATTCAAAATCAAAATAGGGTTTCAGGACTTGGAAAATCTATAACTACTTCTAGGAGCACAAAAAATTGTGGACTCACTCTTGAAGCCAGTCTTCTTGGTCGGAGTCGACGCCATCCTCCATCTCCGCCCGCTTGCTGTAGGATGGGCCGGCCGCACTAGGCTGCTTGCGGAAGGGGCCGGCCACACGAGGCTACTGCTCGCTGGAGGTGGTAGCCATGCTGCTCGGTGGAGGAGACACTACTCATTGGCTCGCTAGAGGGGCCATACCGGGCTGCTTGCTGGACGAGGGCCGCCAGGCTAGCCGCTGGTCTGGTCGTCGGGCTGACCGCTGGAGTTGGCGGTCGCGCAGGGCTGGTATCGTCGGACCAGCCCCGACCGCGTGCGTTGCACCAGGCGGGCGGTGATGCCTCCCCCATAGCGAGGAACAATGGGAGTAGGGTCGGGCGAAGCCAGATCCGATGGATCCGGGGCCGGAGATCTCGGTCGAGGCTCCTGGCCAGCTGAAAGCTCTAGTTTCTTTTTGGTTACTTGATGAAACCCTATGTGCTTACCCATTGCTCTAAGTGATCATGAGATAGGGTAGCACATTCTAAGTAGTGGAGCAAATGGTGAAGATCATGATGATGGTGGAGGCCATGGTGATGATCAAGTGCTCAGGCTTGGAAAAGAAGAAAGAGAAAAACAAAAAGCTCAAGGCAAAGGTAAAATTTGATAGGATTTTTTGTTTTTGGTGATTGAGACATCTAGCGAGTGTGATCACATTTAGGATAGATAGCTGTACTATTAAGAGGGGTGAAACTCATCGTGAAATGCGGTTATCAAAATGCCACTAGATGTTCTAACTCATTGCATATGTGTTGGAGTCATAACCCTAGGATGTCTCAAGGCACCGATTAGTTAGCAGGCCACACGACCTATAATGCAACAGTCAGCAAGGGCCCAAACAACCAAGGCCCTATGAAAGACGATCAAAGCAGGCCAGGCACTGAGGCCTAGGGTGTTCACAACCCCTCCCTCTAGCATAGGTCACATGACGCTCAGATGTGCAACCTATCCCCTGTCATGACCCCTAAAAGGGATGGGGAGAGGTCGGGCCTTGCCTGACGAACCTGCTCTGACAAGGGTGAGCATGCCGCACCGATCCCTCAAGGACCGATGTGACGACAGTCACCTCAGTCCAGTCGAACACCATCCTAGTGCCGCGTCGCACCAATAAGATAACACAACATAGCAGTGGCCATGGGTACGATGCCTACCGTCAAAATACGGACTGACATGATGCATATATGATCCCACCCACTACATGATGGGATCCATGACAAAGGTCTCGAAGAAGAGACCTTCAAATATGATGGATTACCCCAACCCCAATGATCGAGGTCGTGGCCCTCAGCCCCACAAAGTGAACAGGTGAACAATGACCTAGGGCGGCTGCCTACTACGGGTACAACGCCCCGGGAAACCTAGGGACAACGACGAAGACCATGATGAATGTCACGTTATGCATGATAGCTGATGAACCATCGCCGTGGCTATAGTGCTACCATGGCTAGCATAGTAGCACCATGTCAGACCCTACCGCGATGTGGCCATAAGACCGTGACGATAGCCACGCCCGGGCGAGCACCAGAAGATGGCATAGCTTACAAGCCAAGTTAGCTAGGACCTTCCTTAGGCTCTCGACCCTTCGGTCGGGGGAACCTCACCTTTGTAACAAGCTCTGGCCCCAAACACTATATAAGGATAGCCATGGCTCCCATCTCTAGGACATCTTCACATTCTTCATCCTCAACCATTCCATCCATAACAGTAGGGCTCCTGGAGCTTCTCTTCGGGCTGCCCCTCATCTAGTATAGGTTCTACCACCTCATACACCATTCTTGCACCCCCATTGTAAGAACTTTAGAGAATTTAAGCGAGGAACATGCACTCGATCTTCTCTGAGACTAGATGTAGGGATCTAGCCTAAACCAGTATAAGTCCTCATGTCCATTGGATGCTACCATCGTCGTCCTAGAGTAGCGGGGCAATCGTATAAATTTACTAGTCCGGTTTACGAAACACCGACAATATACATTTAGATTCTAGTGAGTGCTAACACCCTTGAAAATGTTTGTGAAAATATGCTAACACACGTGCACAAGGTGAAACACTTGGTGGTTAACATATTTGAGCAAGGGTGGAGAAGTTGGTAAAGTGGAGGCACTGTTTTTCAGTGATCGGATGCTGCTCCCGCAACGACCGGACTCTATGCCTGCATCCGGTCAATAGAAGCCGTGGCAGCGTGGCTTAGGGTGTTGCACCGAACGCTGAAGGAAAGAGTGATCAGACGTGCAGGGCCTACGTCCAGTCAGGTGGTGACGTACACTAACACAAGTGTGTGTGTACGAGGCTTGTGAGGACCGGACTCTACCTGCGTCAGGTTGAGGTGGAGTGAACATGTTCGGTCGTAGTTTTGTAGCTTGGGGAGCTTACTGGAAATGATCTGACTCCGTGTTGGCGAGGGTCAGGTCAGGGCGGCGGCGCATCTGGTCATTGGGTGAAGCAGCGAGGGCACGCATGAGCAGGCGTGGCACCATCACGTCTGGTCTTTGGGACCGCATGTTCGGTCATTACTTAACCGCATGGGGAAGGCTGGTGACCCTTGGGATCACGCGGCTGACGTTAAACCGAGCGGACACATGGTGCAGATCCAAGTACCGGATGCTGGGATCCTACGTCCGGTCGACCCGACCAGTGCGTCCGGTCACCCGTGGTGGAGAGCAGTGAGAACCCAACTGCTCTATTTCATGGGGGCTCCTATTTAAGCCCTATGGCCATCTCTAGCTCACTCTATTGGCCATTTTCATTAACATAGCAACCTAGTGAGCTAAGACAAAGCCCTCCTACTCATCTCTATCATTAATTCATCATCTTTGTGAGATTGGGAGTGAATCCAAGTGTATTGCCTGAGTGATTGTATCTAGAGGCACTTGGTGATTGTGTTTCGCTGCAGGATTCACTTGTTTCTCTTGGTGGTTGCCACCACCTAGATGGCTTGGTGCAACAAGGATCGTCGAGCGGAAGGTGGTGATTGTCTTCAGCTCCGATCGTGGTGATTATAAGGGGTTCTTAACCTTTCCCCAATGGCAAGCCAAAAGGTACTCTAATGGACTGCTCATAGATTGTGGATCCCCATCTTGTGTTGGTTGTGCAACACCCGATTGCGGATTAGGCGTGTGATGCCTTTTAGCGCGTGAACCTCCAAGTGGGTGAATAACTACAACAAGGACGTAGCTAGCCGGCAAGCAAGTGAACCTCGGGGATAAATTATTGAGTCATCTTGTCCCAAGGATTTTATTTGGAATTCACTGTGATTGATTAATTGTCTCTTGCCACGGCAGTATAACTTCACTACCCCACTCTTGTATTTACCTTTCTAGTGTAGCTAAGCTCTTTAGTGTAATTAGTTCTGAGAGCTAGCTTGTGTCTTGTCTAGTGGTTAGTGAGCCTCTTTAGTTAGTCTTTGAGAGCTCACTAACTTAGTGGTAATGACTTAGCCTCTTTGTGTGAATTAGATATCATAGTGACTAGAATTGTGGATAGAAGGCTTGCATATTGAGTAGGCTAGCGCAACACTCGTTTCACCTCATAATTGTCTAACCACCTTGCTTAAGTTTTGTTATATAAATTTTTGTAGGCTATTCAACCCCCTCCTCTAGCCATTAGGACTTTTCACCGGTGGCGGCGCCCTCTCCCATTCGTCTCGAGTCACGGCCCGTCGATCGCTCTTTTTTTTCGATTTGATATGCACCCGCTCGGTCTGTCCACTCGGTGTCGATGGACGTGTCAGTCCCTTCAGAAACACAGAACGGTAATTTAGTCTTTTCGCGTATCCACCAGTGGACAAACTAACAGAGTTCACTAATAGACTTGACAAAAGGCCATAGAAGGAATAAAAGTTTGCTTCGAGACCATACATGTAAGTTCAAAAAAATAGAGCCAGACATGAAAGAGCCATTTTTTCTAGGGCCATATAGGTAAAAGGCTCTAATTTAAATGATTTCATTTTAGTAGTGGAATGGTAGGATGTCTAGTTTTTTTTTGAAAATTACCTAGTGCAACGTAAACGCTCACAACACGCACACACACTCACCCCTTTGAACACACATACGCAAATATTACCCCTATGAGCACCTCCGAAGGACCAAGGAGCCGGTAGATCTCGAGATACGCAAACCCTACCCCTTTGAGTACCTCTGAAGGACCGAGCCGACGGATCTTGAGATTTACGAAGTCACCACAGACGTCTCGTTGTCGACGAGGACGTCGTCTACCACTGAAAGCATAGCACCGTTAAATCCTAGAATAAATCTAGGAAAATGCAAACACCCATGCCAAGTCAAAGAGTTGAACCCGGGTGGGCAGGTTCTACCACAAGAAACTCAACCAACTGATCTACGATCGGAGTTTGATAAAGAAAACTATAGACTGGATTGATAGTTTTTTTTAGAAACGACCGTATTAATAGTTGATGGAGATAAAAAAAGAAACTTTTTTTCTTTTTTTAACACCCTAGGTGTTAGGCTTGCATAATTTCACTTGCATTGCATGAGCATAATCATTAAGCATTCATATATGAGCTTTTACATATGAAACATACAACTAAAACAGGTGAAACATGCCTTGTTATTTTATGTTTCCATATGTGTATGCTTATGATCATGTGTGAATAAGTGAAAATGGTTGATGTTGGTCACTAAATCACCTTAGCTACACTTAGGATGACTAATGGAACATTGTTCATGAAGATCACTTTATCTAATTAAGCTCCTAAGTGATGGTATGCTTGTTGACCTAGGAAGTAGTATATGTAACCAATGTATGAAATGCTTGTGTGACTTTAGGAATAACTTAAACATGTTTAGAATGTTACTATGAACAACTTTGGTATTCATGACTAGGGCTAGTTTGGTCTCTAAGTCATAATTGTAGTGTAAGTCATCATTTGAAAGTGGTATGCTTGACTTAGGTTGAACTATGTCATAGAGCCTTTACATGGATGTGTACACTAAAACAAAGTTGTAGTATTTGAGTAGAGCAACAACTTTTATTTTTGGGTCATAGGCTAGTTCAGCTCCTAACATGCTTGAATTTGGCTCACAAGAATCAACATTTCATAATTTTCAACACAGGAAATTTTGCTAAGTCATTTGAACTGACAGTGTCGACGCAGCTAACTTTGTGATGATCTAACTCCCTAACCGTTGAGAATAAGACTTTGATTTCTAAAACAAATTTGTATCTGGTACATAGCTCTACAAATCTTGTTTTAACTTTGTACACTAATTCACCACCGTTTAGGAGATTGAATGGCTTGAAAACTCGCTGTCAGGCTCGCCATCGGGCGCTGATGAACGCCGCGTCATGCGCTGAGTTGGCCGACCATGGACAGAGATAGGCCACTACTGGGCGGTGTCGGGCCCTCGCTACAGTGCGCTGGCGCCCATTATCTACGAAGCCACATGCCTCATTTCGTATTCACACGCTCACTCTCTCCCTCTCCCCTGCCTTCTCTCGCGCTCGCCGTAGAGAACCAAGCGCCGCCGAGCACCCGCACCACTCCATCATTGCCTACCGCTCGCTCCACCGTGCCATTGCCGCCTCCAACTCGTAGCTAGCTTCATCGTGTTCCCCTCTACCTCCTCGACGTGGTTGCAGCTCCAGACGAGCTACGGTGAGGGCGAAATCGCCGTTCCCATCCTCGCCGGAGAGCTCGGCTTCCATGGCCGCCTCCACGGTGAGCTCGCCGCTGCCTTGCTCTGTCGCACGTTCCTTTGCTTTTGTCACGTTAGGGCTTGGTCAGGATGTAGTCTAGCCGGTAGCATTACGCTACTGAGATTGGTTGCCCCGTCGGTGCAGAACACGACGCGCAGCGCCGTCGCGCTCTCACCGCCGTGCCACCGCGCATGCGGACAGATCTCGTCGAAGCACCTCACCTAGCCTAGGTAGTCGCAATAGGGTCGCGTCATCACCATGGAACTTGTGCGCTCCTCGCCTGGCCTTGTCGTTGCTGGAGAAGGTCGGCGTACCGCAGCGCTGTGTCGCCGTGCCACCATGGCCGGTGACGAGGTGGCTCCTATACGTCCGCACCTCCACTACCTCTGTCAGTAGATGCGGGTTGGTGTGTAGATCACGATGGTGTGGTTAGTTTTGCCGGAGTGCTCGCCGTCGGTGAGATAACGTCGGCCGATCGTCGTGCTCTGCTTTGGCTCACTAACGGGTGGACCCCGCTGACCCGTGGGTCCCCTCTGTCAGCGACTGCTAGTTAGGGTTTCAGTTATTTCTTTTACAAATTTTTGTACTAACTTTGAAAAATCATAAGTTGAGTTGTAGATGCCCAATTTAGGTGAACCAAATTTTGTTGGTTTTCTCTTGAGGTGTAGTATTTTATAAAAATATGAGATTTATAGTTTCTAGTATTTTTTTTGGTGAATAAAATATAGCTAGATAAGTGCTTTTTGAATGTTTATAATTTTGTAAAATGTGTAACTTGAGCTAGGGATGTGATAAAATTATGATTCCAATTTTGCTAGTCTTATATTGACATGCTCTAGCTAGAAAAAATAATAAGCTTGCAGTAAACTTGATTGAAATATGATCTTTCTATTTATCTATTAATAAATGACATTTACTAAGGAAAATTATAGGGATAAAATATGTAACATATTGCTATGCAAATTTTTGTACAGTAGTATGGCACTAATATGAAGCTAGTAAAAATATATAGTCTGTTGTTTAACACTTTTCTATAGGGTTAACTATTTTCACTAAAATAGGCCTTCCTAGGTTGTCATTTTTGCATAGGATGTTATACATGTGCAAATGGTATGAAATTTTCATAGTAATCTATTGTGGGCACTAGAAAGCTACCGTAATTTTATGAGAATTTATTGTGCACATTTGGTGTATGTTTGTTATTTCCCCTAATTATTTAATTAAATTAATAAAGGCATCTAAGTAATTAAATTGTGATTGACCATGATGTTTTCTATGGTGCTTGTGATGCATAGTAACTGTTGATGTTTATAGTAAGGCTTAGAAGCAATTTGTTATTTGCAACTAATTAATTATTGCTTTGTAATTCAAATAGATGGTTGCATGTATAGTTTTAGTTGTGTGGATGATTTCATTTTAATAATGGCCTTTTATGTAAAATGTGTTAATAACAAAGTTATAGATAACTTACTAATCTACCTTGTGTTAAATTTTCATGGTCATAGGCCCTAGGGTTTAAGAGTTTTGGTTGTTAGAAGTTTGCTGTCCGAAATGTTTACTTTCTGGACAAATTTGATTAATTGAATTGTTTGACCTAGATAACTATTGTATCACATCAAGGGTATTAAAATAAAGTTGTAGACAATTTCATAAGGTTTCTAGAATGTCCATAACCATATAATTTTGATGTATATAACTCTAGTTATAGTTAAAACAAGAAGCTATTGTTTTGTAGTTCGGTAAATGAATTGCAGAAGTGTTTGCTTAAGTAATAGAGAAGAGATATGCACCTACTCAGTAGAATAGGATGCACTTATTATTACTTTAACACTATGCTATTGAAAATACTTACGAGGATGCATTCATCATGTTTTATCATATTATACGTGTCGTCATACATGCATTCACAATATCTTATTCCATGATCATGCATATAGGATCGACCGAGGAGATAACGTTGCTGGAATTCAACAAAGAAGCGGAAGGGGATCAGCAGGAGACTCCTCAAGCTACAGCTCCAGGAGAAGAGGAGCCGACTCTAGAAGAGCTCCCTAAGTGCCAAGATCACCGCCCACCTCTTTTCTCAAAGACAAGCCTCAGAGTATTCTAAGTCTCCCATTGTTTTACAAAATACTACTTGAGTCATTTATGTTTGATGCATTAGGTTATAAGAGTTGATTGGAAACACTTAATGCATGGAACTACCTTGTCCAGATATATACACCTTTAACCCTGTGTAGGTCCAGGATCGAATATATGCTTAGTCATGCTTAGACCAGCAAAAGTCGGGTGATTTTCTGTCACTTGCGAGATATAGGTGGATACCGAAACACGGTTGGCTATATTTGCTATCGTGGAAAAGAACCATAGGGTAATGTAAATAGAGGTCGGGTGGAGTCTATGTGTAGGTTGACTCATGTGAAAGCTCTAGTTTGTTTTTGGTGAATTGATGAAACCCTAAGTGCTAACCTAGTTTATCAAGTGATCATGAAATAGGTAGCACATTCCAAATGGTGAAGCAAATGAAGATCATGACATGATGATGGTGATGTCATGGTGATGATCAAATGCTTGGACTTGAAAAGAAGAAAGAGAAAACAAAAGGCTCAAGGCAAATGTATAAATGGTAGGAGCTATTTTGTTTTTGGTGATCGAGACACTTAGTGAGTGTGATCACATTTAGGATCGATAGCCATACTATTAAGAGGGGTGAAACTCGTATCAGAATGCGGTTATCAAAGTGTCACTAGATGCTCTAAATCATTGCATATGCATTTATGATCTGGTGGAGTGCTAACACCCTTGAAAATGTTTGTGAAAATATGCTAACACATGTGCACAAGGTGATACACTTGATGGTTGGCACATTTGAGCAAGGGTTAGGAACTTCATCAGCGGAGTGTCCGTCCGTAGAGTGCGGACAGTCCGACGGTGCCACTGGTGCCATATACAGAAAAGACGGAGGTCACTATAAGTGACCGGACGCTGGCCTCGGTTGGACCGGCGCGTCCGATCAGTAGAAGCTGCAAAGACACTAGCATCGGTCTTTGACTGGACACTAGGTCACTTAGTGACCGGACGCTGGAGGGGTGCGTCCGGTCCTACTGATGTGGCAGCACATAGGGGGGACGCCGTGTGACCGGACGCTAGGTGTGTCCGGTCGAGCATGACCGACGCGTCCGGTCGTGATTTCTCGCTTCTAGATGCTTACCGGAAACGACCGGACGTTGAGGTCCAGCGTCCGGTCACTTCGAAGCAGCACGTCCGGTCATCACTTGACCGTTGGGATTGAGCGCTCAGTATTTGAAGAGAGGGGACACGTGGCATGCATCGCACGACTAGACGCTAGGGTCCTACGTCCGTTCGATGTGACCGGCGCGTCCGGTCGCCCCGTGTTCAGTGCAGTGAGGAGCCCAATGGCTCTATTCATGGGGGCTTTCTATTTAAGACCCATGGCCGGCTCAAGCTCACTCTCTTGGCCATTTGCATTGATATATCAACCTTGTGAGCTTAGCCAAAGCCCTCCCACTCATCTCCATTATTGATTCATCATCTTTGTGAGATTGAGAGAGAATCCAAGTGCATTACTTGAGTGTTTTCATCTAGAGGCACTTGGTGTTCATGTTTCGCTATGGGATTCACTTGTTACTCTTGGTGGTTGCCGCCACCTAGACGGCTTGGAGCAGCGAGGATCATCGATCGGAGGTTGGTGATTGTCTCCGGCTTCGATCGTGGTGATTGTGAGGGGTTCTTGACCTTTCCCCGATGGAGAGCCAAAAGGTACTCTATTAAATTGCTCGTGGCTTGTGTGATCCTCATCTTGTATTGGTTGTGTGGCACCCTATTGACGGTTTAGCGTGTGATGCCAATTAGTGCGTGAACCTCCAAATGAGTGAATCGCCACAACGAGGAGTAGCTTGCCGGTAAGCAAGTGAACCTCGATAAAAAATCATTGTGTTCATCATTTGATTATGAGGTGATTGGTTTTCATTGGTATTCATCCTTGTGATTGATTGATTCACTTCTTGATACGGCGGTATAATTATCTTGCTCTCTCTCTTTACAATACCGCAAACTAGTTGTCAAGTTCTTTAGTGTAGCTAGTTGTGAGAGCTTATTAGTTTGGTTAGTGTGACTCTTTAGTTAGCTTTTGAGAGCGCACTAACTTAGTGTAGTGACATAGCTATTATGTGGATAGAAACCATATAAACTAGAATTATAGTAGGTGGCTTACAATTTTAGTAGGCTAGCGCAACACTTGCTTCGCCTTATAATTGTCTAACCGGTTTGTTAAATGTTGTTATAGAATTTTTTCATAGGCTATTCACCCCACCTATAGCCATTAGGACTTTTCATCATGTGATTCTGTCTGTGCCGATTAAGGACCGTACCGTTGTTGGCGCTTCTGACAAGATTGAACGCATGCATATCATTTAGCTGGCCGGATAACTCGTTTCGACCGCCAAGCCGAGTAGCTCAACTCAGGCCGGGCCCCGTTCTGTAAAAGTGCTCTGGATGGTAGTAAGGATGTGCGGGGAGCCAGCCGTGAGTCCAAGGGTAGGGTAATCCTAATCATCCTGGCAGCTGGTTGTCCCTGATTGTGCGGCGCTGGTCAAACCCGCAAAATGTGTACCTGAGTTGTACCAAAGGTGACTATTGATCTGGTTTGCTCGGGTTTGTGTTAGGAATAAAATCCCAGCTGGTTGAAATCGATTCGAATCGCCGTCTCTCCCGGTTAGTGAAAAACTTGGCTAGTCCTAACATCATAGTAATTATATTATGAAATGTGATGGTTCGGATAAACATAGAATTACTACACCTACTATGGTTACTATTGTATGTTATCGAATAATATACTATATGTTTGGCACATGATAGTTGCTAACCTAGAGATTAATAGCTATAATTAACTTGATGACTGAACTATAATGGTATAACTGAATTAATCACTTTTTATGCAAAATGTTGTCAAGCCACCTCCATTTATAAAGCCTTGCATAATCGTTGGAGTCAATTTATTTCTAGTTTATGACGGGTAAGTCTAGCTGAGTTCCTTCTCGTACTCAGGATTTTATTCTCATTGTTGTAGATGGTACCATCTATCACGGCTATTGCAAGAACTGCTTCTATCCCGCCGTGGATGAGGAGTGAGCCTTAGGCAGACATCTTTAATAATCCCTCTTATCTGCTTTTGTGGATGGTGATCATGTGTTGGCACTGTATTTGAACTATGTTGGCAAATGCTACTTTCGAACTTTAATTTGCTTCCGCTACTATCTATCGAACTTGGTTTGTAATAACTCTATCTCGTACTCTGATGAATGAACTGTATTTGTGAACTTTCTGTAATATGTGACATGTATGTTGAATCATGTACGATCTTGGTTGTATGTGGATCGTTTATCGAGACCCGTCGTGGTACTCGATGGACTACCGGGTTTATATGGGCTCAAGTATGACAGTGCAACCGCTTATGGGCTGCCATTGTACTTGTGCTCTTATAAATTGGTCGGTTCTGCGACACTTTTGTTTTTGAGCAACCAAACTTATGGATGGATTTGCAGCGTGTTAATCAAGCGGCCCAGCACAACCGATTTTTTTTGTTTTTCAGCCCTTTTTTGAAAGATTTTCACAAATACGCCCCTGACAGTATCCTTTCAAAAAATAGACCATGACCTCGGTGTCGTGACAATTGGCGCCGAGCTTACACGTCTTGACGCCAAAGCAATTGGCGCCGAGGTCAAGGGTCATTTTCTGCGTGTCGTTGACGCGGCTACTTGCGTGGCGCGGACGTGGCATGAGCTCGGAGCCATGGATCTTAGCGCCGAAGTCAGCGTCGTAGATCTTGGCGCCGAAGTCAGCGCCAATTACTACGGCGCCGAGCTATCAAAATTGACAAATTTTAATTTTTATCATGACTTGGATATTGAGAAATGTGGCTAACTCTAGATTTTTTACGGTGACTTGTTGTTTGATCACTTAAAACAGTCTAGAAATACTTAAGAAAAAAATGATCTAAGGTTTATGTTCATGAACTAGCCTAAAAATGCTTCTAAGTGTTGGATCAATAGTTAACTCCTTTTTTCATGATACTGTTTTGACCAGGGGTAAAACTATAGTTTCTTTTCTAGATATGAAGTTTGACCTTTAATAGAAGTAGTTTGAGTTGAGTACAATAAACTTTGTTTTTAGACCTAAACCTAAATCAGTCTTTAACATGGCCGAATTGTGACTCTGTTTTGGCCCCTCTAAATCTTTCTAATTCCCTTATCACCGGTAGTGAATTGACATGTTTACGACCTTTTATCTTCCAAATTTATATAGCAACTCAATTTAATACCGTACTACGAGTTTGAATACTCTCTGAGAAGATAACAACAAAATAAGTCTCGTCAAATTTGGACTTAGCCATGGTAAAAAATCAGACTTAACCACGGGTCATAAATTCTAAACTTAGCCATATTTCCACGTGCTTACAGGTGATGTGTGTTGCGTCCGTGCTTGCATGCCTACACATGCACGTACGGTTCGTTGCATGCACCGATGCATCTCTGGTTAGCAATGCAATAGACGCATAGAGCCGAGCCCTGCATCGCCCCGCCGTACTGTAGGAGCCGAGCTCTATACTGTGTCGCCCGGACATGCTGTAGTTCCATTTGGTCAGGCAAAATTTTTATCTTAAGTATTTCTAGATTGTTTTAAATGATCAAATAAAAAGTCACTATAAAAACTCTAGTGTTAGCCACATTAATTAATATCCAAGTCATGGTAAAAATTAAAATTTGTCAATTTTCATAGTTCGGCGCCGTAGCAATTGGCATTAACATATCCATAAGAATATTACAAATGAATTTATCATTCATTCTTATATGAAATCCATACATTATAAAACACAAGTCACTAATAGTTTCCAAAGTGGTAGGGGTATTACTAACTCCAGTGTTATGAAACACCATATGTTCAGCAAATGGTCGAGCTTCCTTCTTTAGCCTCCCAAGTTTGCAAAGATGGATCAGCGGCACAGACTCACAGGGGTGTACACTACACACAACAGCCTGCAAGCCTCACCTTCACCTTGTATAGCGGTCCCCTGCAATGACACATGATAAGATGGACAGGAGAACTAGATCAAAAGTTCAGAACCAACTAAATATGCTCGGTGAACAATACCATTTGTTCTAGGAAAAATATCAATTATTGCACCAATAAATGGAGACAAGTAATTCCACTGTCCAGTAATCAGGTACTTCATAGCTTACAGTCCAATCTATCTCAAAAATATGCTTACAGTCCAATCTCTATCAGGAGCAGTATATAGACAATTAAAAATGAAGAATTCCTGGGAGCATGAAAGAAGCACCTACCAACACAGATAACTTGTCACAAAAAAGCATGACATAAACAATAAAACACCAAATGAAAAGTATGTATTAGGAAAAATTAAATACAAACATAGATAACTTGAAACGGATTGATTAAAAAACATTGCAATTGCAATTCTAGATAATTATTAGATACTCTGCTAGTTGGACTGGATTCTTGGTTCTTAGACTTGGATACTTGTGTTCAACTGCAACTACAATATTATCTACAAAAATACTTAAGTCCGAAAGATTGAGAAGTTTTTTCTCTCGTAAAGAAGCATTGTGCGGAAGTTGGTAAAGAGTAAGAAACATACATTCTGGAGAACCACAGAAACAAAGAGAATTTTGCTAGAAACAGTTTGGGTCTAAAGGTAAAATGCTGCACATATAATTGAATCGAAAATTCCCGCTGTTAACTAATGGTAAATAATGCCTGCATATATATATGTAAAATACCATCATGCATCATCTATATGTGCAGTGAGATCATGAATTTTCAGTACAAAATAAGATCCTACATGGCAATTAATCCAACGAAAACAACAACAAGATCAAATAAGATCCTAAAAGAAATGTCAGAGCACATTGCATCCCAACCAGTTCAGCACCTAGTTTTTACTGAACATACTATCAATTATCTGAAATTTACAGTTTGAGCACCAAATCAACGTTAATAAAATTAATCCACCAAGCTTATTCATCTAAGTGAAGGTGGTCACTTACCAGAAATAACTGAAGATGTATGACACCTCAATTCCAGAAATAACATTGTAGAAACTAAGAGAACACATGTATGCCGCTGCCGTTGGTACTCCTAATGAAGAAACTAAGAGAACACATGACACCCCTCATGCCTCTAGATCTGCAAGGAGCAATTGGGCACCTAGTTTATTTAACTCGTCACAAGTTGCAAGTGACTCTACTGCATACAGAAGTGGAGAAAAAAAAGACACAACGGAGGAAGATAGAGAGATGACTTTCACTGCATGCGAGGGGCTCAGCAGAGACGGATCTGCAAAGACGACGATGCCTCCTCGCTGGGCTGCGACCTCCGCGCGCCACCATTGGCCGTGGGGACCATGACCTTCGCACGCCGCCCTCGGCCGTCGGGGCCACGACGTCCACGCGTCGACCTTGGCCGCTGGTGCTGTGACCTCCACGCGCCGCCTATGGCCTAGGCCGGCGACTCCCCAGCCATCTCCGCCTCGTCGGCATGGAGAGGTCCCCAACTAGGACGCACGAGAGGTGCGGCGGGAGCGGCAGCCGGCGGCGGGAGGCGTCGGGCAAGAGAGAAGAAAGGAAGAGAGGAAAAGGAAAGGAAGGAAGAGAGAAAGGAAAATGACCCACTTGTAAGGTCGGCTCGGCGTCAGGATCTATGGCGCTAAACTCGACGTCAAGATCTACGGCGCCAAGCTTGACGCTAAGATTCACGGCGTCGATCTGGCTGCCATGTCACTCCTGGCTCTAGTTTGATGCCGACGTGGCTCCCCGACCTAGGCGCCAAACCCTTTGGAGCCGAGACGTGTAAGCTCGGCGCCACCAACGATGACGTCAAGATAAGAGTCCAGATTTTAAAAGCATACCTTATGGGCATATTTATGAAAAACTTTCAAAAAAAAAGGGCAAAAAAAAAAAAATTTCGGCCAGCACAACCATGGCCCAGACAACCACAACGCCTGTACGTGCGATACGGCCCAAGTGTGGTTCAGCAACAACGCCGACAAGCCACGCCCAGGAAAAATCAGAAAAGAAGCCCCTCCTTTATATTCGCCGCGCCGGCGCCGTCTCGCGGTCCGCCGGTCTCCTTCCGCCGCAAGCTTTGCTCCATCCCCAATCCCACCGCCGCCTCTTCCGCCTCCGCCGGCAAAATGCCGGTCTACAGCATCCGCGGCGTCAGCGTCGACTTCCCCTTCGACGCCTACGACTGCCAGATCACCTACATGGACCGCGTCATCGAGTCCCTGCAACAGGTGACGAGAGTCCCCCCTTCCCCGCTCCTCTAACCCCGCGTGCTAAACCCTACCCTCCCTGCGCCGTTTGCGCGCCCAAAGTTTTGCTCGGTTTTGACTGCTTCGCGTTTGCGTTGCCTCGTCGGATCGATGGACAGGGGAAGAACGCGCTGCTGGAGAGTCCTACGGGGACGGGGAAGACACTGTGCCTGCTGTGTGCGTCGCTCGCGTGGCGCCGCACCTTCGGCGAGTTCCTGCGGGTCGGGCGTGGCGGCGGCGGCGGCGGGACTCAGCAGTTGCCCTACGGGAGCCAGCCGTCCGTTAGCCAACAGTCAGAGGATTCCACGTCTCAGCAGCAGCAGTCGCGGTACCCAGTCATCATCTACGCCTCACGGACCCACAGCCAGCTTCGGCAGGTTATCAAGGAGCTTAAGGCCACCAGCTACAGGTCAGTAACCGAACTTGTACTTCAGTACCTTGTTCTTATTTGAGAGCTAAATTGTGTTGAACTGTGTGCTGTTAAGTAACTTCTCATGAATGTGATGGTGCCGAGGGCTGGATATGTCTTCAGTAGCTGAAGTTGTAGATTGACTCATCCCAAAGCCTCTGATGGTTCATATGGCGTTTCACAGGCCGAAGATGGCAGTGCTAGGTTCCCGTGAGCAGATGTGCATCCACGATGAAGTGAGCAAACTCCGCGGAAGAGCACAGAACAATGCCTGCCACTTCCTCTGCAAGAAACGACGGTGCCCTCATAATAACCATGTTGCTGGTAATTGCAACAAAATTCTTTTTTTTTTGTTTGATATAAGCCTTAAAATTGGCTCTGCAGACAAAAATAAACAGCAACCTAAAAGGAAAATGCATACACAAATTCTTGCCTTAACCTGAGAGATGCTTTGGTTGATACAAGGCTTTGTCTCTCTGAATGCCATGATTTATTATTTATTTATTTTATTCTTGCAAATGTCTCTTCAAGTGGAGGGCCTTCCTTAATGCCTTAAAACAATATTGGTTCAATACTGGTTGAATACTTCTGTTTTATCCAACTTACTTCCCTGGTCCACCTTTTGCAGCTTAGTTTTTCTTTATATTCCAAATAAATTTCTATCATCAATAACACATATATTGAGCATGAATGACATTTTCCTGCAGAGTTCATGAAAAACAAACCTGAGCTCGGGAATGAGCCTTTTGACATAGAAGATTTGATTAATATTGGGAGGCGTAAGGGCCCGTAAGTTTCAAAAATTTTCTCCCTAATTTGCATTTTTAGAGAAATAACAAGCATGACTATAGATTTTTTGACCCACAAATGGCATCCTTTTCTTTATCACTTCAGGTGCCCATATTACATCTCCCGGGAACTTTCAAAGTCGGTTGATATCTTGTTTGCTCCTTACAACTATCTTATTGACCCGGGAAACCGTCGTTCCTTAAATGGCATACCATGGGACAATGCAGTACTTATATTTGACGAAGCACACAACTTGGTAAGGAGCTTCTTCTGCTTGGTTTAGTACTTGAACTCTCAATACTATATAGCCTTAAGTTGAGCATTCCAGATGTAAAAGAAGTTATACCATTTTTTAGACTTAAATTTACCATAACTCTTTTATGCAGGAGAGTATATGTGCAGATGCAGCCTCTTTTGATTTATTTCCGAATAACCTCACAGCTTGCATAGCGGAAGCTCATGAATGCATCAAACTGTGTGCAGCAAAGAGGTCCATTGAAAAATCTGCTGATAAACAATTTGATCCTGAAAATTATGCAATCCTCAAAGGTGAAATAAAATTCTTTCAACTTCTCAAAGTTGCATTCAGATCCATATTGTCCTATACTTCTATATGCCTCTTTCGTTCATATGTGGAAAGCTTGCAACTTAACTTTGATGATTTTGAGAGTGATCTCCTTGTGGTAATGTCGGAACATTCTTTCCAGCTCTCTTAATGGCACTTGAGAAAAAAATTGGTGAGCTGTTAATTGCATCCAAGGAGTTGGGGTACACAAAAGCTGGGAGTTACATATATGATTTTCTCTCTGAACTGAACATTACGTCAGACACATCCAAAAAACTGATTGAGACAATTGATGGTGCTTCTCTGCTACTAGAGGAAGGTAACTGATTTTTCTATTATTATTTTTTCATTGCAATACACTAATATTCTTGATAATTAGTAAGATCAGAGTTGTCCATCTTTTGCAGCTCGATTGTGTTGAACACATTAACTTTTTACTAAATATTTGGATGGTTAGTGCAAAGTAGTTCAGTAACTATTGTTCTTTTTCTTCCTTGAGCATGCAGGAGAATTGCGTATCTTTGTATTAAGATGGAAAAACACACACCCACAAACCCTTTGTTTTTAAGAAAACATACACACCCTTTTCGTACAACAAACAAGGCCTTGATCAAACTAGAAACTAGAACACCTATTGGTTACCAGCCGCCAGCTGCAGGGAAAGAAGGAAAGATAAGCCTCGAGCCCCCACCAAACTCCAGTACCACATCCCTGCAAAAGTGAGCAACAAGGCTCCATCCAAGTTGGGAGACATGCCATCATACATCGGTTGTGATTATTCAAAATCATCCATGTCCAAGAATTATTATCGAATTCAGCCCTTTCCTAGCCATGTGAGCCACTCCCAACTCCACATTAGCCACCAGTCATCAAAGGAGATTTCATCTTGTTGTGGAGAAAGATTGTTCGGCCCAACTTTGTGCAAAAGATGAAACCAGAATTGTCGAGCAAAGGTGCAAGAGATGAGCAGGTGATTAATTGTCTCCTCCTGGTCACAAAGGGGGTAGCAGGCAGGATGCGGGGGACCATGGCGTGCCAACCGATCCGCGGTCCAGCATCTATTATGGCAAGCAACCACATGAAGAAGTGACAATTCCCGGGTGCCCATGCTTTCCAAATCTGTTCCCATGAACTGAAATTGATAGAGACAAGTAAGAAGCCCATGTAAGCTGATTTAGCTGAGTACTGTTCAAAGGCTGAAAGGCGGCATACATGGGAAATCCTCCACACCGGGCTGCAAGACAACCTCCGCAAGAATATCCCACAATTTCAGAAATTCAGCAGTAACACCTATTAGCTCCCTGGATATCAGAAGTCCAGCCATGACTGGTGAGGGCCTCCCTCACAGTCCTCTTGCTTGCCCCAGGGGTGGATACAGAAAAAATAACTTTGGTGGTGGTGGTGGTGGTGGTGGTGGTGGTTGAGCTTACAAAGGCCCTAGAGGCTTTGCGCTTCTTCTCAAAAGTGCAAAAACTTGCAGAGCAAGATTAGCAACTTGCTGCCCATGTATCCATCTATCTGTCCAAAAAAGTGTAGTAGCGCCATCTCCAACTTCTGCAAATATTGCTATGGAAAAGAAGTTCCTGACTGAGTTATGAACTTGGATAGGAAATGCCAACCATGGTCTATTAGGCTCGATTTTGTGAGCTGTGCAAAAGCTGCTGTCAGCTGTGAAAGATCTGCTGTGAGCTATGTGCTGTGGGAAAACTGTAAGCTGTTTGGTTAAAACAACTATGAAATCCTATGAGGTAAGACACGTGTAGCAAGGGGTTGTAGGCTCCCCTCACTGGAAGCCAAAGACCAAAGTCACCATATGCCCAAGGATGTCCATCACAAGAATAAGTAGCATAGGTGATAATGGATCACCTTGCCGCAATCCTCGCAGGTGTAAGATAACCTCAACAGGATCCCATTCAGTAGCACCTATGTTGAAGATGATGCTAAAAGGCCACTGATAATATCACACCAAATAACCCCCAAACTGAGCTTTCTCAACACTTCAAGGAGGAAGGGCCAAGACACTGAATCGAACGCCTTTGTGATGTCTAACTTGAGGAGAAGGTGGGGCTGTTTTTGTTGATGAAGAAACTTTGCCATTTGTTGGACAAGTATGAAGTTATCCTGAAGGAAGCCTTTCTTAATGAAGGCACTTTGATTCTTAGACACCATAAGATCAAGCCAAGTTGCCAAACGATTAGCAAGGACTTTGGTGATCACTTTAGCAAAACTATGAACAAGGCTTATAGGCTTAAAGTCCTTGACATGACTTGCCCCATCCTTCTTAGACAGAAGAGTGATATATGCCGTGTCAAGTGCTTCCATGTTCCTGAATTTTCTGCTCCAAACTGTTGAAATGCAGCCATACTATTCTGTTTTAACTTTTATTCTGTTCCTGCATATTTAGGAAATTCTGCTGAAACTGGGCCAGGGGTCCAGGCAAAGGCCGCAGTATCTAGATTGGAGTCAATTAGGGACATGTTAGACATAATTTTTAGGGGTGGTGGTCAAAACCATGCAAAATATTATCGAGTAAGTTTCTCATCATTTACATTTCTCAGTTCATTTTCATTGGGTGTTCAAGTATCTCTCTAATTGCATTTCCCTGTTCGCTTTCATTGGGTGTTTATCCATTATAGCTATTTCCATGCCTCATAATTCTGACTTCCCTCTTATTACTGCCATCCAACCCTCTTTACATATTTGCAGCATAAGCTTGCATACTTTACTGTACTCTTACAACCACACTCGATGTTTTCAGTTTCATGTGAACGAATCTCAACAAACATCTGGAGATGCATTGAAAGTTCTGGGTAAGTTCAAAGTTGATCCCTGACTATATATGTTCTTTATATGAAGGAGAAAGTCTGTAATCCCTGATACAGTCATGAGTACTATAAACTGCATGGATAGTATTACTCCACTGATTACTTTCAGATATTGTTGATTATTTAAAGGAAAAAACACATGTGACACTTGGTACAGTTCATTCTACCTACATGCTTAGAATAGTTATACCAACTCCCTTCAGGTATGGTGCCGTCAAATAAAAATAATTGAAACATAAAAGATTTATATTATTCCAATCCACGCTTCATTTAGTTCATTCCCAGCTACTGAATAACTATATCTTTATTAATTATCTACAGTTTTCTTGCATTCTCAGGTAAGTCTTCAAGGACCCTTAGTTGGTGGTGTTTCAACCCGGGGCTGGCGATGGAAGAATTTCTCAAGTTGGGTGTGCGCTCCATTATATTAACCTCAGGCACCTTGTCTCCCTTGGATTCGCTAGCCATGGAACTAAACCTGTAAGTAAATCTACGTTGATTCCGTTTACTTAGTCATTGAATTGTAGCTTTATTGGTTGCTTTTTGATATTGGCTTCTCTGTTTGATGTTGATTGTCAAGATAATGTTTTTTTTCCCATGAATCCAGTGAATTCCCAGTTAGACTGGAAAATCCGCATGTCATTTCCTCAGACCAAATCTGGGTTGGAGTTGTGCCTGTTGGCCCTTCTGGACATGCTCTTAATTCTTCTTATCGCACGCGTAATACTATACAATATAAACAAGAACTGGGCACTGCAATAGGTAGGCCAATAGTAACAATATATGCAACTGCTTTTGTTCTGATACATTTCTGCTGACATATGTGCTTATTTTACAGTAAACTTCGCACGCATTGTGCCAGATGGACTCCTTGTTTTCTTTCCTTCATATTCTATGATGGACATGTGTGTTGAATTCTGGAAAAATAGGGTATTCGTTGTTTCTGACTAGTAGTTCTTATCACTTGAGGTGCTTATATACTTAGAAATTCATAACTTAATCTCTTACAGAACCATTCAAATTCAGCGTCTGAGAACACAATTTGGCAGCGGATCTGTAAGCACAAGCAGCCAGTTATAGAGCCTAGGCAGTCATCAAACTTTCAAAGTGCAATTGAGGTTTGAAATATTTTATTAGATGTTGCTTGAATGATAACACTTCATATGCTCATATAATTATGAACCATTTGATTTGCAGAATTATAGAGCCAAATTACATGATTCTTCTTCTGGGGCAATATTTTTTGCAGTGTGTCGTGGCAAGGTTTGTTCCTGTTCTTTGTAACCTTTGCTATCTTATTATCACTTTTTTTATTTTAGTTTTCCATTCTCAATGATCTTGAGTTAAATGCTTCTTTTGCCAGGTCTGTAACATGCTAATCAACTTATTAACCATTATGTTTACTCTTTTTTTGTGCTGAAAGATAAAACATGCTTAATGGCATATGGGCCCTGTTTGGAATGGCTTTTCTCCCAGCTTCCCATCAGAAAAAAGCTGATGCAGCTGCCAAATGCTCAGCTTGCTTCTTTCCCAATCGCTTCTATGAACGGGCTGAGAAGCGAGAAGCCAGGGCTGAGGTGCTTTTCCCGGCTTCTTCTCCCACCGCCCGTACGTGCGCGCCCCTCCTTTGCCTAGCTCACTCTTCGACGCAGCTCCTGCCCTTGTGCAAGCCCTGATGTGTCAGATGCGATGGCGCTGCTCCTCGCCGGTCTCAGCGGCACAACTATTCTCGGACAGACATGTGATGAGCTCGGATCACGCGTGTCGGTTTCTGGCTGTGAGACGAGCTCGAACTGGGTACATTGGTCTCGGCAGCTCGACGACCTCGGACTGTGGTGCAGCACCAACCAATCGGCGATGTGTGGGGCGGCGCAGGAGCACCGGTTTCCCCACGAAGCTCACCTGGAAGACAGCCCTGGTGGAGTAGGCCTTGGGCTTGGACTTCAGGGAGAGGGTGAGTATTCACAGGATTCATGGATGCAAGATTGGGGGTAGGGACATCGGAAGGGGTGGAGATGGGAAGATGCAAGTGAATTCGAAATGGGAAGATTCTCCTTTTACAAAAGCTAGTTCATCTTAAAAGCTGACTTATCAAATATAAGCTCATAAAAAAAGCACCTCCAAACAGGGCCGTAGTAGCTGTATGAGTGCTGTAATGTTAATATAAACATTGTACGTTTATAAAGCAGTTTCATGAATGCTCTGCGAAAACCAGGCGTACAAGATCATGAACATGAATGGCTTGTTTCTGCTGTAAACATACATTTCATTGCGCTATAGAAGTAACCATTGGCTGCGCAAGAAAAGATTGATGCCAGGGGCCAAGCAGGGTACTTACGGAACAGGAAGTCTATAAAGTGGATGGTTCTAGTGCCAAATTATGAAGCATGAGGGCGTCTCTATGGTTAAAAATTAAGTGAAAAAACCAATTGGTCATTAGAAGGACATGTACTAATAAGTTGGCAGTACCATTTCCAAAATGTTGCTTTTTCACTAATCTTTGAGCTTTGCTCCCTCATTTATTCATTTATTCATTTTTGTACTTGTGCAGGTTAGTGAGGGTCTTGATTTTGCTGATCGTGCTGGGAGGGCAGTGATAGTTACGGGAATGCCCTTTGCTACTCCAACTGATGCCAAGGTTTGTTTCTATCTGTATGATGTGTAGTGTCTTCCTAAAGCTTTATTACTAAAGTTGCTTTGGAACTGACAATTTTGTACCAAATATATTGAGTTTTGCTGGCTTGTTATGTTGAGCCAGGTTCATACGTGGATATTCACACACATTTTTAATTGTCACTTTGGATGAGTTGAATTCTGCTGCAGCTTTTTTAAGTCTGGAAGTATTTTGCCATCATTCATTAGTTTCTCTGAAGACTATTGATTTTCTTTTCTTCCTTGCTTTTTGACCTGCATGATTTAATTACCATATTGCACAAACTACTAGCTCTTGGACTTTGGGCAAGAGTAATTGGTCTTTTCCTTTAGTTAATCGTCAATTTTCCTGTGTGTTCATTCCAGGTTCGGCTCAAGCGTGAGTATTTGGATAAGCAGGGGACACCATCTAATAAAAACACAAAGGTTCAACAATTTCATTGTAAATTGTTAAGCAAACCTGTGCTGATCAATTTTACAAAAAGGTTTTGTGATTGTTTTGTAGACATTGACAGGAGAAGAATGGTATGTGCAACAAGCAGCAAGAGCTGTCAATCAGGCTGTTGGACGTGTTATCAGACATCGCCATGACTATGGAGCTATTATTTATTGTGATGAAAGGTCTAAACCTAATCATTGTCCCCTAAGTAACAAATCTAAGCATTGTTGCTTTTGTGCTGAATTTCCCGTGGAAATATATTCTTTATTGTGCTGGACTGTCAATTATTTCTTGATCTTCCATGGTATAAGACACTATCATACATACAGTTATACCTAATTCAATGGCATTATTTAATCTTATTAAAGGGGGGATATTCTATAATTACACACATGATTTCTTGGTTTTGTCCAATCATTAATGTCTTGAATATTTTTATATGATAGTAGATGCATAGAGCACTCTGAAGAAATCATATTAAAACCACTTCACTATATTCGTTTATTCTGTTATTCATGTATGCTGTAATCGGTATACTGCCATTTTGGGCTCCATAAGTCCATATTGTAATCCTTAGAGTTAAACCAGAAATGGAGGATCAGCGTTTTTTTTTTGAAACAATGGGATCAGCGCTTTGCAAATCTCAAAATAATCTTTGCATTTTGTGAGCTTAGGTCAAAGTAAACTAATATATGCAATTTTAAGGATCTTGAGGCTGTACATGGTTTTGCATTTTGAACCATGTTGCTTGTTTCGGTCAAACTTCTCCAGAATTGGTCGCATTTATTAACAGAGCTACTTCTCATTGTATGTTGGTTATAGGTTTGCGTGGCCAAATTATCAATCTCAGATGTCATATTGGCTCCGACCTTATATAAAGGTACTTTTGTTTACTGTCTTCCTACAGTGCTCTTTCCTGTGCTTATATTCCTTCTGCAGTGCTACTCAAAGTATGGGGAAGTAGTCCAAGGATTGACCCGGTTTTTTCGAGATAAAGCTTCTTCAGATCCTTTGTCGCTAGAGCCAACAGATTGTAATAGTAAGTCTAGTTTTGAATACTGTGATAAACTTCTTTTATATGTTTTTTCTATCTATTTATATGCAAGTTCACACATATTTATTTAAATTTGAAACTTAATCCGGTGTACTTTGTTTCTCTCGAACAATCCAGTGTACTTGTTAATGATACATGTTCTGCTGTGAACATGGTTTTTTTCACAGCTTTTTTGTTAGCTGACATGTTGATGTTAGTTGATGTAAAATTTTCCTCAGAAATATATCATTAAGGTTATCTAGCAAGTTACCCTGTCAAACCTACGGTATTGTTCCACGTCTCCAAATTAGCAGGAGTGTCATTAATTCACTGGTCATATGTTCATAAGGACCCATTTAGATGTTTGTAGGTAGTTTAGGATTCAAGTAATGAAAGTGTAATATAAATGTTTGATTGTACAAACTTGAACAGAATGGGACTGAATCAGCAAAATCAACTATAGTTCTAGCAATACAGGGCTGGTGCAAATTGCATTAGACAGAAATTGACAAAGGATGTCTATATCGGGGGATAGAGAGCTGATTTATGGCCATTATTATCGGTTTTTCAGTCCATATGGTCACTAATTTAATCATTTAAATTGACCAGTGAACCTGATGAGTCTGCCTCCTGTTTTAGATTGCCAGCTTAGGAGTGTCATAAGATTATAAGAACCTATCTGAAATCAGCCCCTGGGGATAAGGGAATAGTTGATGCCTTGTGCCACCAAATTGACGACCCTATGGGCTTACACCACCAAGCTGTGGAAAATCTGCTCGTGTATTATTATAATTGTAAAATGCCATTTGCAGTTCTTCATGAT
Source organism: Miscanthus lutarioriparius (assembly GCA_904845875.1). Classification (NCBI taxonomy): domain Eukaryota; kingdom Viridiplantae; phylum Streptophyta; class Magnoliopsida; order Poales; family Poaceae; genus Miscanthus; species Miscanthus lutarioriparius. Next base: position 53,379,289 of record CAJGYO010000005.1, read on the forward strand.
GTGCTCATTATGGAAAAGGAATTGTGCAAATTTGAATATATTTTGAACTACATTCAAACTCATTTGTAGCTTTGAAATTATGATTCGAGCTGTGACTATTAAAATTAGAAGAAACTAAGAAAGAATACTAGCACATTAGTACATAGAGTAAATTACACTGGCGGTCCTCAAACTATTAGGCTATTCTCATCTAGGTCCCCAAACTATGAAATTGCATATCTAGGTCCCCAAACCTTGAGGACCGCCAGTGTAATTTACTCTTAGTACATATTTAACTCATGACTGATACATCTTTCGGTTTCTTATATTTATGACCACTGAAAGGGTTGCTATACAGCCTGGTTTTATTTCTATTTATAGAATAGGATAGTCAAGGTCAAGCAGCATAATACCAGCTCTCTTCTACTGAATGTTTGTCTAATTTCGTTGAGGGAATGCAATACAAACTTTTGGCATTTTAATTACTACACTTGTGTGCTGCTTCTTTTATTTCTCTTAGTAATTGTTATTTATTTACAACTCATTGCATAATGTTGTTACATGCAGATTGTATAGCACCAGTAGCAAGTGAACACATGCCTAAAGAGAAGTTATCAGATTTGGTACATCCTTTGCATTGACATAGCTGATCAAGATTTAAGTTTAATGCCTCTGGAGCTTACAGATGCTGCCTTCCTTCTGCTAGGCTGCCAGTGCACAAGATGAATGCCCTCAAATCACATTATCAGGAAATTCAACCATGAGAAGAAGTAACTTCATGAAGTTGGCTCAGATCACTCCTGCTAATCGTTCAACCCTTACTACAAAGCACAACTTTACATCTACATCTACGAAGCACAACTTCTCAGAAGACCAACTGTCACAGGATACCAAGGTTGCTGATATGACTGATGACTTGCCAATACAAGGGCATCTGAAGGAACATACCTTCAAGTCTTTAGGGCTTAAGAAAGCTAAAACAACAGACAGATCCAAAGATGCTGTTGGCTCAGATGACGTCTCTTCAAAATTGCCTCAAAATATAGGGTCAAGAGCTTTGGCCAGATACCAATATGAAGGATCTACACCTGAACCAAAGAAAAGCACTACAATAACAGCATACGGAAAGAATGAGGCAACCTGTGAAAAATCTGAAGGCCAGGAATCTAACTCAGGGCTAGCGTTCTTGAAGCTGGTATGCTGTTATTTCACTGTAGTTTGATCCCATTTCGTGCTTTGCAGAATCAGTGCAATTTGTTAATATGTAAATCTTTTCAGCATTTGCATGAGATAATTGTATTCCTTCAATGTTTGCTAGGCTCAAGAAAAGCTTAGTAGCGCAGAGTACAAAGAGTTTGTTGAATATATGAAGGCCTTAAAATCGAAAACTATGCATATCAAGGACTCACTTGAAGCAATAACAAAGCTTTTTTCGTCCCCAGGAAAACTTCCACTTCTTGAAGGGTAACATTACTCTTGTTGGCAATTTGGTGTATTTTTTTGGCTTTTCCTTTGCTGTTTGTTCCCTTGTGTTATTACACCTTTGTTTATGCTTAATTGTCATTCTCGTTTGCTTTACAGGTTCAGGGTTTTTGTTCCAAAGAATCATCTTTCATTCTATGAGCAGCTTGTTCGAAGATATAGTGTTTGTAGTACATGACAACCACTTCTGCCATGTTTGCAGGCATATTCACTTTATGTTTCTGTGTCATGTTTTCATTAAGTGATAACTACAGTGCTGGTTGTTATCAACACCTAACTGTTTGTCAACAGGACATTATCAGATTCTTGAGGTGCATGCATTTACTTTTGGAATGTCATATGGCACTTCTGGAATCTGAGGAAAAGAAATGGACATGACAAAACTCCATTTAAGCTTGTTAAGCATATAAGTAGAGTATCCATTGATCATTTCAAACATAGTAAACTATATTGTTTCTAGTTACACTGTTAATCTCTAGTTGCCATTGGGCCTGACCAGTGCTCCACACTGTTTAGCAATCCTTCATGTTTATGCCAGCATGAAGTTTAACTTTTCCCCTGTTTTTCCTGAAAAATAAAGGTCTATCAAGTTCCTTTGACAAAAAGGATCCTATTTTTCTCTGTTTTTTATTGCTGATAACCGCAGGCTTTCTATGGATTTTTTTTCATATGATCAAATTATCAAACTTCAGAATGGCTGGGTTTAGCTTACTGAATATAGATGATGAATTTCCAGAAGCAGTGCTTTATTTGTCTAGATGTTACTAATTTGTGGCTGTATTATCTTCTCTTTATAATTGGAATTATGCTTTCTAGGTAATAGAAGTACACCGTTTGATATGTCACTCAAGAAATGACACTTAGATACTTTCTTGTTAGACAGCACAATACAATATCATGAGCACCCCCCTAATGATGATTAATTAGATCATGAACTAAAGTATTCTGGGGGTATGCTGTAAAATTGTTAGGAGGGTTAACTAACTAGGTTCCTCTTTTTTTATCTCCATGTTGCTCAAACAATACATAGTACATAGTATAAAATTTTATCTGCCTCTATATTGATTATTGATTATTATTTTCTATAGTATGACAAGGGTTTCCTGAGTGTCTGGTTGCCTTTTGCGCTTGCAGATGAAGTTCTGAAACTTGAATGGTGAAATGCAGGATGCTGCTTGTTGTTTCGGATCTGTGTACTCTTGAAGACGAAGCACAAAACACTCTGAATGGATGCCATTAAGTAGAACCATGGGAGACATCAAAGATAAATGTAGAGTTTTAAAATTTGGGACACCGTAGTTGTCTATGTGACTGATTAACCTGATAGTTTGGTGTACTAACCTATAGTTTACCACAATCAGTCTCTTAGTTGTGGGTAGTGTCAATAAACTAATAGAATGAAAATAGTACTCTATCCTTTTCAAAATTATTAGTCCGTTTTGACTTTTCTAGGTAACTTTTGCTATGCATCTAGATATGGTAAAAGCTATGTACCTAGAGAACCAAGAATGATTTACAATTTGGAATGGAGGGAGTAACTTTTAGTTGTACTATGGAAAAATGGAGCCTATCCTAAGCTCTAAGCTCTGGATATTTGGTTCGGGTGGAAGTTAATTTAAATAAATATTCCGAACTGCCAACCTACAACATGTCGGTTTCAGCATAAATGATGTGTTTAAGCTTTTATGTGCAGCTCTATTTGCATGCTGCTATGTTTGTCAGGTGATCAGGTTACATAGCCTGGTACCGCAAATCTTTCTTTGCTTTGAGCTGTCAATTTATGAAGTAACAGTTGTTCATCCTAGTGATTTTTTCGACTTCTAAGGCTCTTGTCAGCCCACTGGGCATTTCCAGGGGTTCAACTGGCCATGTGAGTTCCGGCAGTCAGGTCAGCAAAGGCTTTGAGAATGTGCTTGTGCATAGCCTTGTCATTCAGCTGCAGGTAGAAAAAGAGCAGCTCCTCCAGGAAGTCCCAATCCAATGGCTGACATACGCAGCCATGGTGCAACTTTATCATGTTCTGCATGGATCTCCGGAAGTCTGTGTAAGGATCCATGGTGAAGACCACTATGGTCGCGCTGTCGCCACCCTCCTCACCTGGCCTAGCTTCCTTGATGTCTTTTGAGGCCGATTCTGAGGAAGATGACGTCTCCGATGTTGGTGGTGTCCCATTGACGACTGATGTCGATGTGCCTACCGATAATGATGGATCGTTGTTGTCATGTATGTAGAGGGACCGGAAGTTGTCGAAGAGGAAGCGGTCGACGTCGGAAAGCGTCGCCGCTTGGTCCTTGCTGTTGTTGTCCGCACTGGCGGCGGCAGTGTGATCGGCGTCCAAATCCAGCGACAGGGTTCTTGGGAACCTGCAGGTGGAGAGGAGGCGCGCGCTGGTGATGTTAGCTGGAATGGCTGAGCTGGGGATGTGGATTGGAGGGATCTTCTTGAGCGTCCTGGAGAGGTAGAGTTGCAAGGATTTGCGCAGCCTGGTTCTTTTCCTGTTGTCTTCCATTTCCACACCTCACTGACTGTCTCTCCCTCCCTCAAAAGCAGAGCCTAGCGTGTTAGTAAAACGTACAATGAGAGAGATGGAAACTGAACTAAACAAGGGTCGCGAACGGTAATGCCCTTCCTTTTTTATTGTGCTAGTAGGAGTTACGAGGGGATTCATGGTGGACTAAACGGTAACACCCTTCCCTTTTTTTATTGTGCTAGTAGGAGTTACGAGGGGATTCATGGTGGATTAAGGCCCCGTTCGGTTGTTTCAGATTGGGCCGTTCCGTGCCTGGATTCTTTCCTGGCTAGTATAAATTAGTGAAGAAATTATTCGGCCTGGAATCAATTCGAGGAGGTAACCGAACGAAGGCCTAAAGGTGCAGGAGGTGTTCATCTATAATTAGAGGTTCATAAGAGCACTCAACCTAGAAACTAGCATGATTTTTGAGAACATGATTTCTTAATGTCTAAATATATAACTTGACAAGTATGTAAACCAACTCATAGTTTTTGGTTAGACTGTCCTAATGCCGCAAGAAACTTTGTCAAAGAAGTATAACGTGTTTGTGAACATATACCATTTATCAGTACACATATACTTTTCACTCAATGCACAACCTTTTCATAAAAAGAGGAGATAAGCTACTGTTTTTCCCTGGACATAGAGATAAACCACTCTTGGGAGTTTGGAAACCAAAGAGCAACACTTCCGGTTGTTGTAGTTGGTAAGCCCCTGTTCTTTGCTATTCTCTCCATTCCAAACTGCAAGAAGATTTGACTTTTCTAGATACATACCGTTTGTTATGCATCTAGATATACACTATGTCTAAATATATAGTAAAAGCAATATTGCTCTTATTCTTCAATATTAATGCTCTCAGGTTTCACTTTAGTTCCGTGCATATATTCTGTAAAGTTGTGTAGAGCAAAACCATATCTAATAATAATGTTGTGAACTTGAGGATCATCATCTAAGACGACCAAGTACAACCTCCTAGAACAATCAAAACTTCATCCATACACTAGTACTCCTAGAAAACTTTTGAAACGAAATTACTCCTAGAAAACTAGAACTAACGGAACATGGATGCAGATGAACTATTCACACTATGTGTGCACATGAAGGGGCTCCCACTCACCCCTCCCCATGCTGGGGACCATATGGTCCTAGCGTCCACCATTCCTCTAGTGTTCTCCTGGCCTCGACGACCACCCTACTCCCTTGTCCCTCTCCATCTATGCCCTAGACCACCCCTCTCTACATCCAAATACCCAAGTATCCCCCTTGATCTAGCTACATCTCATTCTCTCACGATGCCTTTGATCATGCTGCTCGACGAGGACAACATGGCGGAGGATGTTTGTGTGATCCCCACATTCGGTCACTACTCATAGTATTGGTTCGAGATCTAAGGAGCTAGTCCCTTCCATCCCTTTAGTGGGCAAGCTTTGGCGATAAAGATGTCCTCTTCCTCTTACATGGGATATGAATATATTGATTTTTCCTATTCCTTTGGCATCCATGCCATCACATCTTCCTAGGAGAAGAGCAAGAGAGCTTGTAGTATCAAGTTTTTTTTGTTAGTTTTGCAGGATCGACTAGCTCTTGTCTCCTTTAACATTTGATCTTTGCTCTGATCAATGCCTATCAATTATTAATCTCTTCTCATTTACGCAAGCAAGCAATTGCTTGTGTAAATGAGAAGAGATTAATAATTGATAGGCAAAGGGCATGCAGGGGCCGAAGGTGCTCTGATCAATGACATTTGATCACGATGCCTTCTTCATTTGGGATTTGACAAGAGTTTGATAATGATTATTGCAAAGAACCCTATTCAAAGCTCATCAAACTAATTGACCCTTTAATTGTTTTTCTATTCAACCACCAAAACAACTAGGGGGCTAGATGCACTTTCAATGCCGACACTAGCAAAGATGGTGCTCCCGGCTTTGTCAAGGGCATGCAGGGCCGAAGGTGGTCATGGCCAGAGCCACTGTACACAGGGGTTTCTTCTTCATCGTCCTTGACTACGTCAAAGATGAAAAGCCTAATGAACCTATCTTCAAAGACTCCGATTCAAGGGCCATCGCTGGGCATAGCTCTGGGTCTAGCAAAGGGCGGCCCTTGGCTCCGCTAGAGATCATGCTGGGGCCGCCGCCAAGCCAGCCCCAGTCCTAGTGGAGAAGCTGGGGCCGAGGCCCTAATCATGGTGCGGAAGACTTCTCACCAAGAATCCCCTAACTGGCATGTCACTGTGCCGGCATACTAGCTAATGCTAACTTGATGTTCTAGCCTAACCGTACCTTAATACAACTATTTTTTTTTTTTTTGTTCTATACACTAACCACCTTGATACAACGTTATAAAAAACACCAATTTAAGCTGTATTTTTCTTAGTGCCGCCGAGTATAGTGATTACAAACTACTATCTTCTTCTTTTTTTTAAAAAGAAATATGCACCGCAATTTCACCCCGTCCAGCGGCATGTAAAAGCCACCGCTGGCCGCAAGCCTCCTCCACAGACCACAGCACACACGGAGGACAACTCATTGCTACGTGTGCTACAGCGATTCTCGGATCGGCGGCTTTGTGCTTACCGCCATTTGATATGTCTTCTTACTAAAACCGCCATATCAAACGGAAGCATAGGATTAAATCTTATGCTGGCATTTTATTTGCAAAAAAGAAGAGAATAGATATAGAAAAAATAAAGTAGCTCCTGTTGCCTGTTGGGATGTTTGGCTCATTTACCTTGACTCTGGGCCAACACATCAGGATCTGCTCCACCTTCAGACTCAGGGATAGGTTCAGTAGTAGGCAGGCTGCTGACAATAACATAGGTCCAGTTGAATTAAATTTACAGAATAATATTCTCATTCCACTAAATTTTATCTACTCTCTAATTAATTCTAGAAAACAATTGAAGCCTAGGGTGTTACATCAGTGCATGTCAAACGTTTTCTCTCATTAATACATCTTACCTTTGCAAGAGCATAGAAGCAAAACGATCCTTTGTTCGAGTACAAATATTTAAAAAATTAGATGAAATTAGGAGGAGCCAAGTTGTATTTTATTAAGAAGAAAATAGGCACCAAAGTTCGTCTGGACAAAAACTTGAATCTAGATGGTTTGGACATATACACCCACGACCTCAACCAGCTCAGCTTCCGTCCAGTAAAAATATGTTGTATTGTAACACATGATAAGGCTCCTGTAACTAAGGGTTTGTTTGGACCACAACCCGACTATTATATTATGGATTATGCATAGGATTACTATAATCAGGACTATGGATTCTGGTAATCAGAGTGTTTGGGCAATAAATTATGGTGATTTATTATGGTTGGTTAAAGTGAGAAATTTCTAACTTACCCTTTATAGTTTAGTAAGTTGGACAATCAATTAGGGGCAAGTTGGACTTCCAGCACTATAAATCCTCTCTATAACTTGGTCTCACCTGGATTACGAGATTATGGTAACCAAGAGTTTTGATTATAATAATTTATTATATAATCAATCTTGTTTGCATCAAAATTTGATTATATAATTTGATTATTATAATCGGAGGGTATGGAAACAGGGCCTAAACCATCCTATTCCCTAGTATATATCTGTATACGGTATCCAAATATATACCGTAAATATTTTTAAAATGCTTCTTCCCGTAATAAAATCCCACATTCACAAGCGGTAATCGTGTGTTGTCATTAATGGTTCCTTATTGTCTTGGGCCCTCAAATTTGTAGGATACCAGGATGTACTCCCGTGAACCAGATCGCATGGCCTGCAGGGCCCGGTCAATGTTGTCATGCAGTGCAGTTTTCTAGCGCTGCCGCTCCCTGAAGGTTTCTACATACAAGCTAATAAGGGGCGATTCCATTCATGTGATGTGACTTGGCATCCAAAGAGTCATCTCATGGTCTGAACTGAACTGACGCAGATGCATGGTTGCACATGCCAAAACCCCAGCACACATATGACGATCGAGATGTTTCAACTGTCAAGCAGTCAATCCTGCCGAGCCAGACAATTAAACGAATTGACAGACTCAAAGCTCAAATTCTCCTCACAAGTCCTGATCAAACAGGGCATGCAGCTCGATCGCCACGCTTAATTTTCCTGTCCTTCTGCCACTATAAATACGTATAGCCACCGATTCTTCTTCTGCATCGCCACAAGCATCAGAGAGCCTAGCTAGGAGTGAGTACATTCTTCACTAGTAGCTATTCAAGGGTCACAGTTTAGAAGCTGCGACGATATACATCTTTCAGGCAGAGGCAGCTTCAAAAACTCTAGCTTGCTAACACAGCGACAGAAGATGGCGGCCCTGAAGGCGTACGTGCTGCTGTTCACGGCCTTCTTCTTCTCCGGGCTCATGCAGCTGTCCATGGCAGCACAGGAGAAGCCGGGGACTGCCGTGGCGACGGCACGGGTGGTAGTCGACGCCAAGGCGATCGATCAGGCTGTCGCGTACCTGATCATGTTCGCTGCGCTCTTCGTCACCTATTTCGCTTACTGATCGTGATCGGTGTCTCGATCTGTAGTATAGCTAGTTTTGTGTCTGGTCTAAAGACAGACGACAAGTTCGTTGTATGATGTAATGCCGGTCGTTCCGGGTCCTCCTGACTGCATTCATGTATCAGTTTGTTGTCTATTTTTTTAGATACTCCGTACAATTTATGCGTCCATGCATGATGATGTATCCTGCTCAAAATATTTTAATTTCTTTTGAGAAAATGCTCAGTTATATATGCGACATATATTATTGTTTTTGTATGTATGTACAAATTAGTTCACCTTAACTCCTTACCTTACGGGAAAGAGGTGAACGATATGCTTTTGTGTATGTAAATCGTGTTACTTTATTTTGAGGCAGAATATTATTAAGTTGCATGCACTATAAAGTTAACTCAGAACTTAATCTACCGAGAAAGTGGCCATAACATATTTTTCACATTTCAGTTCAACTTGCCCAACTTTAATTTCACATCTTGTCTAATGCATCTATTGACACATAAGTGTTTTAAAAAGTATCCCCTTCGTTCTACATTGCAAGTCGTTTCTGTTTTATTCTAGTGTATATCTAATAGGGATGAAGAATCCAGATGTCTAAATATTCAAATGATCCAATATTCGTATCCGTTTCAGAGTCAAATATGGATATTCATATTTATATTCGATTTTAATATGGACGCTAAACGGACGTATCTGATTCCAATTTTGTGATTCTTCTCTATTCACTTCTAGACCTGTATTCAAAAAAATAAATAAAATGAATATCCAACATTATTTGTATCTGTGAAGAACGAAGTGCCATCTAGAACTTATATTTATAACTAATTAACAATGCAAATGGTAATTATTTTAAGATAACAAGTTTAAATTGTACTAAAGTTATCTCGGTGGCTAATTATAACTATTAAGTTTAATTTATGATAATTATAAAACTTATACTTAAGATGATATAAAACTATTAAAAACTTATATTAATGATACTTTTAATATACATTTAAGGATATATAAATTTTAAGTTTAATTAATTTTAATATGATTAATCATATTAATTTTAAGTACTTTAGTTCTTAATACTAATTTGGAATGAAGTAGTAGTTCTTAATAAAAAATGTACTCAAGCATGTTTTATTGTCAGATTTTAAAAAATTAAGCTTATAGATTATCTATTATCTACACTTCTATTTATATATACTAGCAAACATACTGATGCATTGCAATGGGACCTACAATTTATTGTGTGGTTCTCATAATGAGCTAGCTATCTTTTGTTGAATTTAATTCGGCTTTCCCAATCTTAAATCAAATAAATTCCAATGCCCATAATAGATTCTAGTATAATAAAGGATTTAATCACGTATGAAAAATTGACAAGAGATTCTGCAGTTCAGTAGTAGGCAGGCTAACATAGGTCCAGTTGAATTTAATTTACAGAATGACATTCTCATCATTCCACAAAATTTTATCTACTCTCTAATTAATTCTTGAAAACAATTGAAGACAAGGGTGTTACATCAGTGCATGTGCAACATTTTCTCTAATTTATACTTCTTAGAGCAACTCCTATATTATTCCTAATTTCACTACGCAAAAAACGGTTTGTAGCAACGGGGCAAATTTTTTATAGGGGCGGCTGGTGATAGAGCCGCTCATACAGTGGCGTGCTCGGAGTCCAGAGACCAGCCGCCCCTAGAAATGGAACAGCAGGGGCGGCTGGTCATATGAGCCGCCCCTACAAATGGGTCGGATTTATAGGGGCAGCTCACTCACCAGCCGCCCCTGATATTTCTATTTGTAGGGGCGGCTGGTGATTGAGCCGCCCCTACAAATGCCCGCGTATAAATACCTCCGATTTGTAGGGGCGGCTCAATCAGCAGCTGTCCCTACAAATGACCCACATATAAAGCAAACTGCAGCACATTCTTCCTCCTCGGGTCACTCACTCCAACCCGTGAAAGAAAAGTGGGGAGGCCTTGGGCACCTCCAAAAAATTGCTCTACTAAGGGGGGAGGTTTTGATCTTAAATCCTTTGGTGGAGAGGTTGTAGACGATAAGAAAATACTATTCCACACTTTTTTTTGAAGTTTTAATGGTTGATTAGTGAGTAATTAGAGTTTTGCTTTTCTCTCTCTTCTATGGTGATTGAGCTACTTATGAAGCAAATTAGACTCAAGTTTTGAATGTACTAGGGTAAATTAGGGAGGAGAACAAGATCATACCCTTATTTGGTCCATGTTTCTTGATTTTAGTGAACAATTAGTTAGTTTTATGGATGTTTCATGTGCATGTAGATCTAGACCTAGGGTTTGTTTTTTTTTATTAATTTCGGTTTTATAAATTTGTGTTTGATGAAATTGGACTAGGGTTTGCATGAAAGGTATTGGGTAAAATATAATTGTTGCTAATTGTTGTCTTTAAAATTGTTTATTGTAATCAATAAATATGTATTTTAATTATTTATGGATAAGTGGGCCATTAATAATTTTTCTTCTACCATGGTGTGTTTGTATGCTTCATGTAATTATATTTGATTTATATTCATATATATCTGAAGTATATACAATTATTCTCAAGTAATTATTAATTTGATTCATTTTTATATATATCTGAATAAGTAGTCCTTTAATGTTTGTTTTGTTGTTGTTGTAAAAGATGGACTATAGGAACTCTTGGATGTATGGTTCGTTAAGGTTCAAGGCAGGTTTCCATGAAGAGGTGGATAAATTTATTGAAGCCGCAAAGAAGCATGCAACGACATTGGTAGAGAATAAGGATACAATTATTTGTCCCTGTAAGATTGTAAGAACCGTATGTCATGGACAGATGTGACTATCATCAGATCACATTTGATTATGCGAGGATTTATTGAGGACTACACAGTGTGGATTCATCATGGTAAAACGGTTATTGTTAACAATGAGGATGAGGAGGAATACGACGATGAAACCCTAGAATCCCTGTCCCAATATTCAGCAGAGCTTGATGCACGAATGGATTCGGAGTTTGACAATGAATAAGGTGGTGATGCTGATGGTTGGGATGGTAATGATGAAGGTGGTGCCAATAATGATGGTGGAGCACGTGTCGAGGATGAAGATGATTTGGAGGACATGATTCGAGCCATTGGACCAGAGATTTTACTAAATAGCTTGAAAGGTCTAGAAAATTTAGAAAGGGTGACAAAAGCATCGAAGGAGACTGTGCATGGTGTTGAAAAGGGTTGTCCGACACATTGGACATTGCTATGTTTTGTGCTTGAGCTACTCATCCTGAAGGCTAAGTACGGCTGGTCAGACTGTAGTTTCAATGATTTATTGCATCTCCTGTCATGGGTGCTGCCACAACCAAACTCAGTTCCCACCAACACATACCAAGAGAAGAAGGTCATAAGTCCATTGACAATGGGGGTTAAAAAAATCCATGCATGCCCCAACTACTGTATACTTTTTCATGGCAAAACGTTCAAGTCACTGGATAAAAGTCCCCGGTGTGGGGCCAGCTGGTACAAGAACAATGACCTTTACGGTGGGGACGAAGCCTCCACGGGGAAAAAGAGGAATATGAAGGGTACAAAAAAAGTGGTACAAGAATCTCAGCCCGGTACAAGAATCTCAGCCCCCAGAGGACACTCCATTAGGCAACGATGCAAAGCAAAAAAGAATTCCTGCCTTGATAATGTGGTACCTGCCAATGACCGACCGCTTGAGACGTATCTTCCTAAACCCTAAAGAAGCCACACTTATGACATGGTGGGATGATGAGCGCAAGGTGGATGATGATAAGATTGCACACCCGGCTGATTGTAGTCAGTGGCAAAGGTTCGATGAGAAGCACAAAGAATTCAGCGATGACCCAAGGAGTGTACGTTTTGGCTTGAGCACTGATGGAATGAATCCCTTCAATGAGAGAATGAGCGACCACAACACTTGGCCAGTGATCTTGACCATGTACAACATCCCAACGTGGTTGTGTCAGAAGAGAAAGTACCTTCTCCTCACTATTCTTATTTCTAGCCCTAAACAACCAGGCATTGATATAGACGTGTTCCTCGAGCCTTTGATGCAAGAAATGGAGAGGCTATGGAGGCATGGGGAGCCGATGTACGATGTGTTTCGAAAGGAGGACTTCATATGTAGAGCAATAATATTTGTTACTACCAATGATTACCCCACGCTGTTTGCTTTGTCTGGATAGATCAAAGGGAAGACGGAATGCTTGGTTTGCTTGGATGGTACTACATGGGTGTACCTGGATGCATCTAAGAAGATAGTTTACCTAAGGAACCGACGCTTCTTAAAGACAAGTCACAAGTACCGCAGCAAATTGTTCTTTAGATTTTATAACAACACCCCAAAGATTGAACCCCCTCCGAAGAGACGTCATAACGGAGAACACGTGTACAGAATGGTGAAAAACATACGCGTCGTCTATGGAAAGAAGAATCCGGATGGGATGAACAGAGATAGAAGCACACCTCCTGTTGAAGGTGTACCTTTCAAGAAACAATCGATCTTCTTTCAGTATCTGCCTTATTAGCCAGATTTGGAGGTCCCCCATGCCATTGATGCTATTCACGTGCAGAAAAATGTCTTTGAGAGTCTTATTGCTACCTTGATGGACACATGCAAGTCAAAGGATGGTCTGAAAGCACGGAAAGACATGGTGCAGCTAAACGTGATGCCACAGCTTCACCCGGTACCTGAGGCTAATGGAAAATACACTCTGCCCACGGCGTGCTTCAACCTAACACCAGACGAGAAGAGAGCTATATGCACTTTCCTGAGGGGGGTCAAAGTCCCGACTGAGTTTTCAGCAAATGTGAAGAAGCTAGTGTTTGAAAGCATCTAGGCCCCTAGTTGGGTTTCGGTGATTAATGACAATACATGATTACTATGACTAACGTGTGTTTTGTAGAGGTAATTAAGTTAGGTCATGGTAATGGAGATCGATTGGGCAATCATGGTGGTCATGCCCCTACGATGGAAATCATTTCGGTTTTCAAATGATGGACGACAAGGTTAAGGATGGACTAGTTCTAAGTGTCGTTTGGTGTTGAAGTGACACTAAGAGTAGTTTGGTATTTTGTTTTTCCTTTGGCCGTACTATTAAGGGGCGTATAGACGGGTAGCTTAACCTAGGTGAGTCTAGTGAGTTAGGTGTGGTGCACACTTGCTAAATCTAGCACTAGGTAGCTCTAAAATAGCCCTTAGATCCATTAGAGCAAACTTCATTCACGCATGATTGAGAGTTGGAAGTGAATGGAGGGTCAAATACTGACCGGACGCTGGTTTTGGTGTGACCGGACGCTGGCGCAAAGTCCGATCAGTTCATTTGATCAAGGTGAAGTCGTTTGAAAGTGACCGGATGCTGAGAGGTGAGTGACTGGACGATGAGGGCCAGCGTCCGGTCGACTCCAGTAAGGTTCCAGAGAGGGAAAATTATGACCGGACGCGTCCGATCAAGTCTTGATAGGATCTTGTCGCCCAAATGTCCAAGTCACCACTTGATCACTGGAGTTCGGGGTGAACTGACCGGAGCATCTGGTCAATATGACCAAAGCGTCCGGTTACCCCGCAGAGGCACATAACGGTTCATTTTTTAGCCGGTATTATAAATACTTCCTCCATTCATGGGTGGGGGTACTTTTGCTCATTCCAACAGCTGAGAAACACATTTGAGAGTGCCAAAAAGAGCAAGGTCCTAGTGAGGTGATTGAGATTTGAGAATCCCAAAGAGAGCCCTCGTTAGTGAGATCAAGAGTAGCAAAGTGTGCATCCACCCTTCTCATTAGGCTTGTCGTGGTCAAGTGAGAGTTCGTGCTTGTTACTCTTGGTGATCGCCATCACCTAGATGGCTTGGTGGTGATTTGGAGCTTGGTGATCATCCAACGGAGCTTGTGGATGACCCAACTCAAGTTGTGAGCGGTTGTGGGTGATTCACCACGACGGAGAGTCAAAGAATCAACCCGTAGAGAGCACTTGATCCTTGCACGGATCAAGGGGGAGCTACACCCTTGCGCGGGTGCTCCAACGAGGACTAGTGGGGAGTGGCGACTCTCCGATACCTCGACAAAACATTACCGCATTCCTCCTTCTCTCTTTATTTTGAGCATTTACTTTGAGCAATTCAATTCTTGTCATTTACATTCATAGAATTGTCATGCTAGAGTAGGATTGAAACTTAGGTTGCAAGACTCTTTGTGCGATAGATGAATAGAAACATTTTCTAGGCACAAGGGGTTAATTGGGCTAACCGTAGGATTTAATTATTGCAAAGAAATTTAGAATTAGCTCAATTCACCCCCCTCTTGGGCATCTTGATCCTTTCAATTGGTATCAGAGCCTCGTGCTCACGTATTTAGGCTTAACCGCCTAGAGAAAGATGTCTCATGGGGATGGACCTCCTCCTATCTTTGAGGGGGATGATTTTCCTTATTGGAAAATCTGCATGGAGGCGTACTTAGAAGCTCTAGATGTTGGAATACTTAGAGCTGCCTCACAAGGCTTCCCAAAACCTCAGGATGCTACACAGCTACAAGACAATGAGGTGAATTACGATAAATGGAATGCAAAGGCTCGAAACACCATCTTTAGAGGCCTTTACAAAGATGTGTTCAATCGGGTGAGGAACCACAAAAAGACGCCCATGCACTATGGTCGGACGTTTGTGCGCTCCATGAGAGAACAAAGAGTGAGTGTGAGGAACGCTATCATCTTGTCATGAAAAAGCTTAACTCTTTTGAGATGCTTCCTAAAGAATGTGCTAATGAGATGTACTCACGTTTGAATGTTTTTGTAGAGGAAGTTAATGGGCTTGGACTCACTCAAATGCAACCATCCGATGTTGTAAGAAAGATTTTGAGTGTCCTCCCCATTGACAAATATGGGCATATTGTGACCGTGCTTTATCAATATGATCTTTTCATCGCTACACCGACACAAATCTTGGGAAAGATCAATGCTCATAAGATGTACATGCACATCACACCACAAGATGGCTCATCCTCTACTAAGAAGAAAGACAATGACTTAGCATTCAAAGCTAGTCAAGAGAAGGGCAAAACAAGGCTTGAGTATGAGAGCTCAAGTGATGATGAAGTTGATGATGCAAGTCTTGCTCTCATGGTGAAAAGAACTGCCAAGATGCTAAAGAAGCTGGGAACTCTGTGGTGGCACCTGTAAGCTGGGAACTCTGTGGTGGCACCTGTATACTCATCCATCATACCAGGGGGCTTATCAAGCACTACTCTGTGGATAAGAAACGTGATCCAGTGCGCATAAGGAAGCTGCCTGCGACCCTTGAATCCCTCAGCTATAGTGTCCTCCATCTCTGAAAGAAGGAGGTCCTAGATATCAAATACGGTCTGCTGCATCAGGGCATTAAGAAGCCAGAGCTGTAAGCGAGTCAGGCCCTCTCTATATCCCAACCTAGGAAGCAGTGTCCTCCTGATAATAGCCTCTAGCACTCTCGCTGTGGGAGTCAAGTCACTGGGGTTCCTCCTCGACCCCTCTCCAAAAGGCTCCTTGAAGCAATGTCGCACTAAATCTGTAGGAGGCACCAAACCTCCATGAGGACGCCTGGGAGGCTCCTGCTGTCCATAATAGACCTCATGTATCTTGACAGGCTGCTCCTATAGCCTCAGTATCTCTCTGACCCTGCCACTCGTCACTCTGTAGTCTTTGCCTCTGAAAACAAAGTGAATAAACCTGTGATGTGGATCGATGAAGAGTGAAGCATAGAACTGACGAACCCAAGATGGTACATATATCCCCGTCCAGGTCCAATCAAATCATCGATCTGGCAAATATGACAAGTATGGCCGAATGCTCTCTCCGGCTCCTGCCACAATAGACTCTATCTGACAGACTCTCTGAGATCTGAACACTGCCCCACTGTTGAGATAAGCATTGTAGAAATCCTCCTGCAGGTGGCGTGTAGAAACCCTCACCGCTCTCTCATCCCTCCTCGGAGAAACCAAACCTCAAACTCAACAAAACGCAGTTTGCTAAACTCGCCCTAGCGGTGGCGACCCTCAAATCGAGGTGTACCACCGGAGGTGGACCACATGGTCTAGGTGGAGGACGTGATCCCCTCTCGCCTGTGTCGTGACCTTGGCGAGAGCCCAGGTACACGGGTCCGCCCAGAGCGGCGAAGGCCGGGTGTCGGCTCTGTCTCCTCGGCCTCCTGGTCCGCTGAGCTGCTCGCTCTCTGAGTCTGCTTTGCCTGCTGGCTCTGCTTGGCTGGCGATGGACCCTCCTCAATGGCAACCCGTCATCC
Organism: Miscanthus lutarioriparius; assembly: GCA_904845875.1. Classification (NCBI taxonomy): domain Eukaryota; kingdom Viridiplantae; phylum Streptophyta; class Magnoliopsida; order Poales; family Poaceae; genus Miscanthus; species Miscanthus lutarioriparius. The sequence goes on from CAJGYO010000005.1 coordinate 53,396,033, forward strand.
TCGCAAACGTGGCGGGTCCCAGTGGACTCCCGTGATGACGCTCAACATCCTCAATCGTAGCTCTCGGTCTGTGGTGGCTGGGCGATCTGCAATGACAACTCCGCTTGCGGGCACCACCTCTCTCGGCACGCTCTGCGGCCTCTGCAATAAATTCTTGCTCTCTCGCCGTCTCTCGTCCGGGTACTTCCGCTTCTTGGATGTCACCTGCTTGGTTGACTTGCCCTTGATCCGGTGGTGGCGGCGGGGGGCCTCCGATCATCATCACACAGGCCACCACCAACATTCTTGGTGCGGGCCATCTGAATCGACAAGATGGTGAATCGACGCCGATGAGGATCAACAGACAAATGAACCTCTCGAGGCTTGGCCTCGATCCTTACTTCATGAGCTTGGCTCAAGATGATTATAACCGCCATAAGAACCACAACGGAACCGACTTCACGCACGATAGAATAGATGGATATACAAATAAATACCATATTGCTAATAGATGCGGAACCCTAATAGAGAAAGCAATGTAGATGCGAAATTGAATCGAATGGCTTTCTACACGACGATCAACGATCCGTGAAAAGATGAGATGTCACGTGGGGAACCACGGAGCCGGCTAGGGTTACACGGAGCAATGATGAACCGGTGGCCCTAGTATTTGTAAAATCGATTGCATTGTATTGCAAATTGATCTACTCAATTTGAAATTGAAACAAGGGCTTGCCTTACCGAGAGGAGATGAGGCTAGGGCACACGGCAAGAAGCGGAGCGCAGGCATGGGCAGGGCGACTCGGCAAGCTCGACGGCGATGGCGATGGCGCGGTGGCCTTGAGGTGTCCGGAGTGATCTTTGTAATGGCACGGCAGCGGCAGGCAACACAGCAGTGCGGGCGCGCGGCGAGGTGGCGGAGCAGGGTCGAGTGGCGCCTTGGTGGAGGGGGCCGGGCGAGCACTGGCAAGGGAGACACGGGCAAGGCTGCGGTGGTGCTGCGGCGGCGAGCAGTGGAGGCGGCGGCTCGGGCTAGGGCAGAAACAAGTTGAGGACGAATAGGGTACGGCTGCGGTTAAATAATCCCCCAAAACGCGACAGAAAAGGAAAACCAAAAGAGTCCTGAAGTCGCGCGAGATCCATGGGCCGGGCGCTCCGGTGGTAGCGACCGGGCGCTACACCAGTCGTCCGGTCGATTCGAAGAGAGGTCCAAATCCTCTGGAATCGGGACCGAACGTCGTCCGGTGGTCCATGATCGGACGCCTTGAGCGAGGTCCGTCGATACAACAATGCACTCTTGATCGATCGGACGCAGAATCCTTCCTGACCGGACGCATAGACGCAGCGTCCGGTCACTCCTTCGGCAGCAGTTCACCTCCTATGAACTGACCGGACGCTGACAACAGCGTCCGGTCAGCAGCGTCCGGTGCACCTTTTCCAGCAAACCTCCAACCTTCCTTCGCGCTGCCTGTTCCCAATCAAGTCCCAACTTGAAAAAGATCCAAATAAACACCAATTGGGACTGATGTGAGTGACCTCTCTCAAACCTTCATATTTTTCAAAATATTTTGCCTTAGACTATAATTCTTTTTTAAAAAATAGGCAACAAGAGGGCAAATGGAACAAAACGACAAAACAACATTCATGCATATGCAATACTTGTAAGTAAATCTAGTTGCTTGTCAAGTTTGATCCAAGGTTAAGCTTCTTCACACGCTTTTTAGTTTATCTTAACCATGTTAGACAAGCCCTATGTGCATTGCTACAAATTAAACATGTTGTATATTACAATGAATGCAAGGGACAACACAAGCTCAATTTTTAGTGAAGTTACTAAAATCAAGTACATTTAGCTCATTCCGCAATCTACAAAATGTAGCCTCATCTAGCGGTTTTGTGAAGATATCCGCTAATTGATCTTCGGATCTTACACCTTCTAGTGATATATCATTTTTAGCCACATGATCTCTTAGAAAGTGATGGCGGATATCTATATGCTTGGTGCGAGAGTGTTGAACCGGATTATTTGTAAGTTTTACACTTTCATTGTCGCACAAAAGAGGTACTTTCTCTAGAACTACTCCATAGTCTAGCAAAGTTTGTTTCATGTATAATATTTGTGCACAACAGGCACCCGCGGCAATGTATTCCGCTTCGGCGGTGGACAAAGCCACACTATTTTGTTTCTTAGAGGACCAAGACACAAGTGATCTACCAAGCAATTGGCACCCTCCGGATGTGCTTTTTCTATCAACTTTGCATCCGGCGTAATCCGAATCGGAATAGCCAATTAATTCAAATAAAGCTCCTTTGGGATACCAAAGACCAATGCTTGGTGTGTGCTTAAGATACCTAAGGATTCTTTTTACGGCAATTAAATGTGTTTCCTTAGGACTAGCTTGAAATCTAGCACACATACACACACTAAACATGATGTCGGGCCTAGATGCGGTTAAATATAACAAGCTACCAATCATAGAACGGTAGAGAGTTTGATCAACCGGGTTACCTCCCTCATCTAGGTCGAGATGTCCATTTGTAGTCATTGGTGTCTTGATTGGCTTACATTCATCCATCTTGAATCTCTTGAGAAGATCTTTTGTGTATTTCTCTTGAGAGATGAAGATGCTTTCTTTCATTTGCTTGACTTGAAAACCAAGAAAGAATGTAAGCTCACCAATCATTGACATCTCGAACTCCTTCGACATCAATTCACCAAATTCTTTGCATGAGTCTTCATTTGATGATCCAAAGATGATATCATCAACATATACTTGACAAATGAAGATATGCCCATCAAGCTTCTTGGTGAATAGTGTGGTGTCAACCTTCCCAATGGTGAAGCCCTTCTCAATGAGGAAGTCCCGAAGGCGCTCATACCAAGCTCTTGGGGCTTGCTTAAGCCCATATAATGCCTTGGACAACCTATAAACATGATTAGGATATCTAGGGTCTTCAAACCCGAGAGGTTGATCAACATAGACTAGTTCATTTATAAAGCCATTTAAAAATGCACTTTTCACATCCATTTGATATAGTTTCATTTCATGATGTGATGCATATGCAAGAAGGATACGGATGGCTTCTAATCTTGCAACCGGTGCAAAGGTCTCTCCAAAATCTAAACCTTCAACTTGAGAGAACCCCTTTGCAACTAGTCTTGCCTTGTTTCTCACAACAACACCATGATCATCTTGCTTGTTGCGGAACACCCACTTCGTTCCAATGACTCTTGCACCTTTTGGTCGCTCTTCAAGATTCCAAACTTCATTGCGAGTGAAGTTGTTCAACTCTTCATGCATGGCATTGATCCAATCCGGATCTTTAAGAGCTTCTTCTACCTTGGTAGGCTCATAGCAAGAGACAAAAGAGTGATGAGCAATAAATGAAGTAAGTTTTTGAGATCGAGTCATTACACCCTTTGATGGACTCCCTATGATGAGATCTTGTGGATGATCTTGTAGGAGAGGTGTGTTTCTTCTATTGACCACTTGAGGAGGAGGTTGTGGAGCATCAACATCTTGTGCTTGTACCACCACTTGCTCATGAGAGATATGAGTATCTTCATTTTCCACTCTCCCATCTTTTTCGCCATCTTGTGGTACATTTGATGAAGAAGGTTGGTTAATGACTTGTACATCATCTTCATCATCTTTTGGCTTGATGTCTCCCACCGGAATGTTCTTCATAGCCTCCCTCAATGGTTCATCACCTACATCATCAAGATTCTCATGTGCTCCTTGGGAGCCGTTAGATTCATCAAATTCCACATCATATGTTTCTTCAACCAAGCCGGTGGCATGATTAAATACTCTAAATGCTTTGGACTTCAATGAGTAACCAACAAGAAAACCTATATCACAACGTCTTTGAAACTTCCCTAGGTGTTGCCGCTTCTTGTAGATGTAGCACTTGCAACCAAACACCCTAAAGAAGGAGACGTCCGGCTTCTTCCCATTGAGCAACTCATACGGTGTCTTGATAAGGAACTTTTGAAGAAATAGGCGGTTGGATGCATAACATGCGGTGTTGATTGCTTCCGCCCATAAAGCTTCGGGGGTGTTGTACTCATCTAGCATTGTCCTTGCAAGAGTGATCAAAGTCTGGTTCTTCCTCTCAACTACACCATTTTGTTGAGGAGTATAGGTTGCGGAGACTTCATGTTTGATTCCAACTTCATCACAATAAGCTTCTATGTTTGTGTTGTCAAATTCTTTGCCATTGTCACTTCTTATCTTCTTGAGCTTCACTTCAAATTCATTTTGAGCTCTCTTGGCAAACTTCTTGAAACAAGATGCAACTTCGGATTTGTCATGAAGGAAGAACACCCATGTATACCTTGAGTAGTCATCCACAATCACAAGACAATAGAGATTTCCTCCCAAACTCCTGTATGTTGTTGGTCCAAATAAATCCATGTGTAGGAGTTCTAGCACTCTTGTGGTTGACATGAAAGCTTTGGTTGGATGAGTGTTTGCAACTTGCTTGCCGGCTTGACATGCACTACAAAGCTTGTCCTTCTCAAACTTCACATCCTTCAACCCTCTCACCAAATCATTCTTCATAAGCTTCTTGAGTGAGCTCATCCCAACATGAGCAAGTCTTCTATGCCATAGCCACCCAAGTGTTGTTTTGGTGAATAGGCAAGTCTTCAAGTTTGCATCTTCGGAGGTGAAGTCAACTAGATATAAATTGTTGTATCTAAATCCATTGAATATCACTTGTTTGTCATCTACTTTGGATACAACAACTTCCTTCTCGGTGAATAAGCATTGGAAGCCAAGATCACACAATTGCCCAACGGATAGCAAGTTGAAACTCAATGAGGCAACATAGAGTACATTGGAGATGGAATGATCATTTGATATTGCCACTTTGCCCAATCCTTTAACCTTGCCCTTTGAATTATCTCCAAATGTTATTTTCTCTTGTCCATCTACCTCTTCATCTAGTGAGGTGAACATATGAGGATCACCGGTCATATGTTGAGTGCAACCACTATCAATAACCCAATGACTTCCACCGGTCTTGTAGTTCACCTACACACAAGAGATTCAAGCTTTAGGGATCCAAACTTGTTGAGGGCCCTTCACCTTCTCAACAAGTGACTTAGCCACCCAAATCTTCTTATGCCTACTCTTGTTGGGGGGTCCTAAGAACATGACTTTCATCTTTCCACTAGAATCTTTTCTAAGCATGTAGTGAGCATTGAAAGCAAAGGGTCTAGCATGCTTGGGCAAGGGTTGTGGTGGTGGAGTTTGACACTCATGAGCAAAGTGGCCTTCTTGTCCACACTCAAAACATCTCTTTGGCTTTAGCTTTGGCTTTGATTGTTGGTGTTGAGCTTGAGCCTTCTTCTTCTCTACACTTGCCATATAACCAATGCCACTTCTATCCATCTTCATGATGGTATTCATGAGTAGCTCACTTTGGAGATGCTTGCCTCTAGCAAACTTGCTCAATCCCACCTTGAGATGCTCTTTCTCCATCTTGAGCTTCTTGTTCTCTTCCTTGAGAATATCATTGTTCTTCTCTTCCTTGAGTTTCTTGTTTTCTTCTTTGAGCTTCTCATTCTCAAGGATCAACTCTTTGTCATGATCAAGAGTTTCTAGCACAATGGTGTTGTGACTTTTCATCTCTTCAAGATCTTTCATGAGCTTTTCATGGTCACTCTTGAGCTTGACATACTCATCATAGTCAGTACACTCAACCACTTGCTTGCCTTTGCTACTAGATCCATGCTTAATGCTCTCATCAATTAAATCATCACATGAGGTAGCTATATCAATCTTAACAACATGGTTAGTAGCAACATGTGGCTCATTTGGTAAGAATTCTTGTGCAATAACAAGGGTATCATAATTGATCTTTAGAGTTGTATATTCATCTTTTAGCTTGTTGTGACTAATGATAAGCTCATTGTGCACCCACTCAAGTTTATCATGTTTATCTTTAAGCTCTTTCTTAGAAGATTTGAGCTCCTTGAGTTTGGATGATATAGAATCATTTGTTTCTTTGAGCTCATCATTAGCCTTTTCTAATGTATCACACTTAGCTAAGAGTGAATCATTTTTAGCATCAAGTTTTTCATTTGTAGCTCTACTCTTTCTAATGATCTTAGTGTATTTTCTTAATATTTTGACAAGATCATCATATGTGGGTGAATCATCATCGCTATCACTATCATCATCACTAGCTTGCTCATCATCACTACTATCATCACTCTTAGTTACCTTGCATTCACCCTTGGCCATAAGGCATAGGTGTGTAGAGGATGATGGCGATGGTGGCGGTGAGGATGCAAGATCAATAGCAATGGCGGCCACCTTCTCATTGTCACTCTCATCATCGGATGAACCACTTGATGAATCAATGTCCGTGAGCCAATCACCGACAATATAGGCCTTGCCACTCTTCTTCTTCTTGTAGAAGTCTCTCTTTTTTGCCATCTCTCTTCTTGTATGGCTTGTTCTTTTTCTTTTCATCTTCATCACTTGAATCATCTTTCTTGCCCTTGTTCTTGAACTTGTCTTTCTTGGGCTTTGTGCATTGATGAGCTAGGTGGCCAAGTTCGCCACAATTGTAGCAATCCATCTCGGAGATTGGCTTTCTTCTTGAGCTAGTGAAGAACTTCTTCTTCTTGCCGTCAAACTTGATGCCACTCTTGTTTAGCTTCTTTAGCATCTTGGCGGTCTTTTTCACCATGAGAGCAAGACTTTCTTCATCATCTTCATCACTTGAGCTCTCATACTCAAGTCTTGCCTTGCCCTTATCTTGGCTAGCTTTGAATGCTAAGTCCTTCTCTTTCTTCTTTGTAGAGGTTGAGCCATCTTGTGGCGTGATGTGCATGTACATCTCATGAGCATTGATCTTTCCCAAGATTTGTGTCGGTGTAGCGGCGGAAAGATCACCTTGATGTATACGGTCACAATGTGCCCATATTTGTCAATGGGAGGACACTCAAGATCTTTCTCACAACATCGGATGGTGATATTTGAGTAAGTCCAAGCCCATTGACTTCCTCTACAGAACATTCAAACGAGAATACATTTCATTTGCACTTTCTTTGGGAAGCATCTCAAAAGAATTTAGCTTTTTAATCACAAGATGATAGCGTTCCTCACGCTCACTCTTGGTTCCCTCATGGAGCGCACAAGCGTCCGACCATAGTGCATGGGCGTCTTTGTGGTTCCTTACGATTGAACACATCTTTGCAAAGGCCTCTAAAGATGGTGTTGCGAGCCTTTGCATTCCATTTTCATAGTTTACTTCATCGCCTTGAAGTTGTGCGGCATTCTTAGGTGTTGGGAACCCTTGAGAGGCGGCTCTAAGAATTCCAACATCTAGAGCTTCTAGGTAAGCCTCCATGTGAATTTTCCAATATGGAAAATCATCCCCCTCGAAGATAGGAGGAGGTCCATCCCGTGAGACATCTTGCTCTAAGCGGTTAGGCTTAAAAAACGTGAGCACGAGGCTCGATACCAATTGAAAGGATCAAGATGCCCAAGAGGGGGGGTGAATTGGGCTAATTCTAAATTTTTTGCAATAATCAAATCCTACGGATAGCCCAATTAACCCCTTGTGCCTAGAAAAGTGTTTATATCAAACTAATGCACAACAACCTACGCAACCTATGTTCCAAACTTACTCTAGCAAGCAATTCTATGGATGTGAAACAAGTATTGAATTGCTCAAAGTAAATACTCAAAGTAAGTGCTCAAAGTAAATAGAGAGAAAGGAACGCGGTGATGTTTTGCCGAGGTATCGGAGAGTCGCCACTCCCCACTAGTCCTCGTTGGAGCACCCAGCGCAAGGGTGTAGCTCCCCTTGATCCGCGCAAGGATCAAGTGCTCTCTCTGAGTTGATTCTTGACACTCCGTTCGTGAATCACCCAAAACCGCTCACAACTTGAGTTGGGTCACCCACAAGCTCAGCCGGGTGATCACCAAGCTCCCAATCACCACCAAGCCGTCTAGGTGATGGCGATCACTAAGAGTAACAAGCACGTACTCTCACTTGACCACGAAGCCTAATGAGAAGATGGATGCACACTTGTCTACTCTTGATTCACTAATGAGGTTTCACTCTTGGATTCTCAAATCACAAACACCTCACTAGGACCTTGCTCTTCTTGGCACTCACAAAGCGTGTTTCTCAACTTTGTTGGAATAAGCAAAAGTAACTCCACTCACGAGTGGAGCAACTATTTATAAAGGCAGCTGAAAAATGAACCGTTATGAGCTTGCAGGGGTGACCGGACGCTCCGATCGTTTTGATCGGACGCTCGGTCGATTCAACTTCTTTATAATTTTTTCACGTGATGACCGGACGCCGTGTCGAGTCCGGTCGGTACCGACAGACGCGTCCGGTCGCTCTTGAATTCTTCTCAGAAGCGACGGGGCGCTGGATACTCGAGGTCCGGTCACTCTTGACCGGGACGCGCGTCCGGTCACACTTTCAAGTCTCAACCCTTCATTGAGTCGACCGGACGCCTTGCCTTCAGCGTCCGGTCACACTGACTTCTCCAGCGTCCGGTCCTCCAGACTTGTTCTCCTCGATCAAATGGTAGGCCGGGACCTGCGGCGTCGTCCGTCGCATGCCGAGCCAGTCGTCCGGTGATGTATTTGACCCTCCATTCACTTCAACTTTCGATCATATGTGAATGAAGTTAGCTCCAAGGATCTTAGGCATTCATAGGAGCTACCTAGAGCTAGTTTTAACAAGTGTGCACCACACCTAACTCACTAGACTCAACTAGGTCAAGCTACCCGTTCATACCCCCCTTCATAAATGCGGCCAAAGGAAAAACAAAGTCCTAAACTACTCTAAGTGTCTCTCCAACTTCAATTGACACTTAGAACTAGTTATCCTTAACCTTGTCGTCCATCCTTTGAAAACCGAAACGATTTCCATCGTAGGGGCATGACAACCTCAATTGCCCAATCGATCTCCATTACCATGACCTAACTTAATTGCCTCTGCAAAACACACGTTAGTCATAGTAATCTTGTATTGACATTAATCACCGAAATCCACTTAGGGGCCTAGATGCTTTCAAAGCCTATTGTGATGAAGTTGGGATCAAGCATGAAGTCTCCGCAACATATACTCCTCAATAAAATGGTATAGTTGAGAGATAGAACCGGACATTAATCACTCTTGCAAGAACAATGCTAGATGAGTACAACACCCCCGAAGCTCTATGGACGGAAGCTATCAACACCGCATGCTATGCATCCAACTGCCTATTCCTTGAAAAGTTCCTTGGCAAGACACCTTGTGAGTTGCTTAATGGGAAGAAGCCGGATGTCTCCTTCTTTAGGGTGTTTGATTGCAAAAGCTACATCTACAAGAAGCGGCAACACCTAGGGAAGTTTCAAAAACGTTGTGATATTGGTTTTCTTGTTGGTTGCTCATCAAAGTCCAAAGCATATAGAGTATTTAATCATGCCACCGGCTTGGTTGAAAAAACATATGATGTGGAATTTGATGAATCTAACGGCTCTCAAGGAGCATATGAGAATCTCGATGATGTAGGTGATGAACCATTGAGGGAGGCTATGAAGAACATTTTGGTTGGAGACATCAAGCCTCAAGATGATGAAGATGATGTACAAGTGATCAATGCACCTTCTTCATCAAATGTGCCACAAGATGGTGAAAAAGATGGGAGAGTAGAAAATGAAGATACACATGTCTCCCATGATCAAATGGTGGTACAAGTACAAGATGTTGATGCTCCATAACCTCCTCCTCAAGTGGTCAATAGAAGAAATACACCTCTACTACAAGATCATCCGTAAGATCTCATCATAGGGAGTCCATCAAAGGGTGTAGTGACTCGCTCACAAAAACTTGCTTCATTTATTGCTCATCACTCTTTTGTCTCTTGCTTTGAGCCTATTAAGGTAGAAGAAGCTCTTCAAGATCTGGATTGGATAAATGCCATGCATGAAGAGTTGAACAACTTCACCTGCAATGAAGTTTGGACTCTTGAAGAGCGACCAAAAGGTGCAAGAGTCATTGGAACAAAGTGGGTGTTCCGCAACAAGCAAGATGATCAAGGCGTGGTTGTGAGGAACAAGGCAAGACTAGTTGCAAGGGATTCTCTCAAGTTGAAGGTTTGGATTTTAGAGAGACCTTTGCACGGTTGCTAAGACTAGAAGCCATTCAGTATCCTCCTTGCATATGCATCACATCATGAAATGAAATTATATCAAATGGATGTGAAAAGTGCATTTTAAATGGCTTTATTAATGAACTAATCTATGTTGATCAACCTCTCGGGTTTGAAGACCCTAGATATCCTAATCATGTTTATAGGTTGTCCAAGGCATTATATGGGCTTAAGCAAGCCCCAAGAGCTTGGTATGAGCGCCTTGGGACTTCCTCATTGAGAAAGGCTTCACCATTGGGAAGGTCGACACCACACTATTCACCAAGAAGCTTGATGGGCATATCTTCATTTGTCAAGTGTATGTTGATGATATCATCTTTGGATCATCAAATGAAGATTCTTGCAAAGAGTTTGGTGAATTGATGTCGAAGGAGTTCGAGATGTCAATGATTGGTGAGCTTACATTCTTTCTTGGTTTTCAAGTCAAGCAAATGAGAGAAGGATTTTCATCTCTCGGAGAAATATACAAATGATCTTCTCAAGAGATTCAAGATGGATGAATATAAGCCAATCAAGACACCAATGCCAACTAATGGACATCTCGACCTAGATGAGGGAGGTAACACAGTTTGATCAAACTCTCTACCGCTCTATGATTGGAAGCTTGTTATATTTAACCGCATCTAGGCACGACATCATGTTTAGTGTATGTATGTGTGTGCTAGATTTCAAGCTAATCCTAAGGAAACTCATTTGATTGCCGTTAAAAGAATCCTTAGGTATCTTAAGTACACACCAAGCATTGGCCTTTGGTATCCCAATGGAGCTAGATTTGAATTAATTGGCTATTCCGATTCGGATTATGCGGTTGCAAAGTTGATAGAAAAAGCACATCCGGAGGTGCCATTTGCTTGGTAGATCACTTGTGTCTTGGTCCTCCAAGAAGCAAAATAGTGTGGCTTTGTCCACCGCCGAAATCGAATACATTGCCACGAGTAGCTTGTTGTGCACAAATACTTTATATGAAACAAACTTTGCTAGACTATGGTGTAGTTCTAGAAAAAGTACCTCTTTGTGCGACAATGAAAGTGCGATAAAACTTGCAAATAATCTGGTTCAACACTCTACTTTCAACATAGATATTAAATCATCACTTTCTTAGAGATCATGTTGTAAAGAATGATATTTCACTAGAAGGTGTAAGACCGAGGATCAATTGGTGGATATCTTCAGTAAACCGCTAGATGAGGTGACTTTTTGTTGATTGCGGAATGAGCTCAATGTGCTTGATTTTAGTAACCTCACTAAAAAATGAGCTTGTGTTGTCCCTTGCATTGCATTGTAATATACAACATGTTTAATTTTTGGTAATGCATATAGGGTTTGTCTAACATGGTTAAGATAACCGCCGTAAAGCGTGTGAAGAAGCTTAACCTTGGATCAAACTTGATAAGCAACTAGATTTATTTTCAAGTATTGCATTGCATATGCATGAATATTGCTTTGTCGTTTATCTTCAATTGCCCTCTTATTGCCTATTTTCTTAAAAAGAATTACAGCCTAAGACAAAATATTTTTAAAAATTTTGAGGATTTGAGAGAGGTCACTCACATCAGTCCTAATTGGTGTTTATTTGGATCTTATTGAAGTTGGGACTTGATTAGAAACAGGCAGCACGAAGGACTTTGAAGATTTGCTGAAAAAAGAGTGGCCGGACTTTGCCGGACTCGATGTCCAACGTCCGGTCGAGTTCACGGGAGGTGAACTTCTGCTGAAGGTGGCCGGACTCTGCTTGTTCGAGTCGTCGGTCGGATGGTGGCTCTGCGTCCGGTCGATCAAAGGCGAAGGAGAGCGGCTTGCACGGACTCTAGCTACGTCCGGCGGGGTTGACGGACCGTCCGGTCGTGATTCTAGGGGTTTTGGACCACTCTGGAATCGGCCGGACGACTGGTGGCGGCGTCCGGTCGGCGCTTGCCACTAAGCGTCCGGTCGTTAGATATCGTCTTGACATCGAGATTCTTCTCTGTTTCCTTATCAGTTCCGTCGGGGGACCCCTTATAACCGTATGCACTGTGACCTATCCCGCATCCAACCACCGCGCCGACATCGCCTAGCCCGTGCCCTAGCCATGCATCTCACCGACGCTGCCCTGCTCCAGGGCCCGTACACCACCGCCACACAGCCGTGCCTTTCCGTGCTAGCACCGCCGCGCCGCTCCTTCCCGAGCCCACCGCCCACCGCTCTGCCCGTACCATCCGTTACTGCGCTTACCGCGCCAGGTGCTCTGCGCCCGCCGCCCGTCGTGCCCTTGCGGTGCCTTTGCCCTGCCCTATTTCAGCGCCCCATCCAATGCCTTCATTGCATTGCTCGACCGCCGAACTTCGCCGTCACCCTAACCCTAGGCGTTGATTCTTGACTTCGGTGGTTCCCCAATTCGTTCCTCTTCTCATCGATTATTTGGTTAAATGAGTAGCAAGCCCTCGTTTCCAATTTAAGTATCCATTGCTTGCTTTCTTTGGGTTACTGTATCTCTAGATATATTGTATTTATTTGTATGTCCTATCTATTCTATCATGCAGCAGTCGGTGCCATTGTGGTCCCTTTGATGTTGTTAGTTAACTTAGGGCCAAGCTTCATGAAATGCGGATCGAGGCCAAGCCTCGAAAGTGACAATTGGCGATTGATCTTCGTCGGCGGCGATTATTCTTTTTAGATCCATCGATGGCTAGTGTCAAGAATATCGGAGGAGGTCCGGTGATGAGGATCCGAGGCCCTCGCCTGTAAACCTCTGAATATGAAAGGCAAAGCGATGAAGAAGCTAGCAACAAGGGCGCAAGTACCACTGATGCAGAATCTGAAGTGAGAGCAAAGCGAAATGCTAGGAGTGGAGTCCGGATCACATATCAGCTTTACCAGCAGATTGCACTTGGCCCAGTTGAGCACCATCATGGTGGTCCAGATCCATGGTTGGAGGAGGCGGTGTGTTGCTATTGATGAGAGTCGGTCTCGAAGATCACAAACAACCAGAGACCACGGTGATGGGATAGACGGCGAGGAGGCAGAGTAGGCACCTCGGCCTGATTCTGCATGGGTCGTGATGCGAGGCCGAGAGACCAATGAGGAGGGGTTCTCGTCATCTCCTGACCACGGGTCCTTGACTCATCTAGATTGGGCAGCATGGCCATCTGTGAAGTTTGTTGACTTTGACCCGGTGGTTCTGATGGCGTGCATCAGGCTTCACACACTATTGCAGAAGACTTCTATAATGCATATCTTAACAATGACTATTGAGTCCACGAGAGGTGTGCAACATTGAGTCCATAGGCAGGAGAGCATATTAGCTACTAGCATATCTACCGAGGTGAGCTTGGGCGGTGAACTTATATGTTCCATCTTGGGTTGAGTTCTATGGGATTGACCTGCATAGCATGTATTGACTTTGCTTTGAGGGAGATTACAGGTCGGTGGTGATGAGCTTTAGGGTCGGAGGGAAGCGACTGTCGGGCTACATGAGGTTTGCTATGGATGACATTCTCCCGAGGTCATGGTGGTATGGTACCTCTCTGAGATCTAGTCCATCAGAAAAGAGCCTTTTGGCGAGGAGGGTTGTCCCGATCTCTCCTATAGCTAAGTCTTTGGATGCTATTATGAGGAGGACCCTGATTCCGAGGATGGGGTATCACGAGGGCTTGACTCGCATTCAGTTATGGCTTCTAAACTCTCTGCACAGATGTTTGACATTTGGGATCTCCTTCTATGAGATGGAGGATACTATTCTTTGAGGGTTCAGGAGAGTCACTCAAATTTGCCCTGATGCTCACTTGGATCACATTTCTTATTCATAGGGTAGTTATAGTGAGGCAGGAGTAGAGTACAATAGTGCTACTATAGAGTTCCCTCGCAGACTTGATGATCTTACACAGAGCACTATTGCAGAGGACTTCTGAGATAGAGTCATCGAGGATGAGAGAGCGACTAGTTAGCGGATGAGGAGACATTCCTCAGGGTCTACAACCATGAGAGAATATTGCTCCATGGAGACAGCGCATGCCATTTGAGCGGATGCATCAGTCTCCGATTTTGCGAGGGCAGTGCCATGGGAGGACCGTGCATCAGGCAATAGGTCGTGATGCTTGGGTGGAGGGTTCTATGCTAGGCGATGACCCACCTTACAGTTGATTCACTTTGCTTCAACTAGATTCGAGGATGATGCTTTGAGCTTGAGTTCGGAGGCACTTTGTCTAAAGGCCGGTGAGTGAAAGCATATATGCTACACCGGATTGTCTATAGGCGAGGAGCAGAGGGACTGATACATGTGACTTCCTTGGAGGAGACGCCCTCATGGTGGTATGGTACATCCTTGAGATCTAGTCCTATACTTTGCTCAAAAAGAGCCTTTGGCGAGGGTTGAGCAGCGACATTGATCTCACTCCTATAGCTAGAAGAAAGATACTATTATGAGGGTTAGCATATTCCGAGGATGGGGTGTATCACTTAGCTTGAGTCAGTGGATGGCTTCCTAGGTTTGCTTGGTCCATCTTGGGTGAGGGGCTTTGACATTCTGGTGCGGACACACTTTAAACTCTCCGATCACATTGACCCTGACATTTGGGATCTCCTTCATCGAGAGATGGAGGATACTATTCTTCGAGGGTTCGGAGGTCACCATCAGTTGCCCTATGCTCTCCGGATCACATTTCTTATTCATAGGCGATTATAGTGATGAGGTTGAGATGCACCTTCTCCCGGTGGTGCTATGGTATGAGTTCCTCCTACGACTTAGATGATCTTACATAGTAATTGGCTGAACCTTGGTAGGACTACTAGCTTGGGCTCGCTCCAGAGTGACTAATACCATGTCTTGGAGGGGTCTATTAGGTCACCATGAGGAGCCCTATACTCCTATCAGGGGCTTATTTTCTCGCATTCAGGGCTTATATGCTCTCGGCGGCTGTATGCATGAGCTTCAATCTCCTAGAGACCGGAGATTCCTCGATACTATTCTTTGAGGCTTGAGGGTCACCATGGATGTTGCCCCTATGCTCCTTGGATCACATTTCTTATTCATAGGAGCGATCATATGAGACACTTTGAGATGCTAGCCATGTGAGTGCTACTATAGAGTTCCCTGCATACAACACCGACTTAGATGATCCGCCATAGTCGAGAGTGCTAGCTATGCCACGTCGTCGTCTAGAGGTGCTAGAGAAGCTGTGACCAGTGGGATGATACTATCGAGGGGCACCAGCGACTGCGAGGAGGCGATTAGATGCTCGGCGGAGGGATGGTTGAGAAGCGACCCTAGTGATAGCTCAGATGAGGACTACGAGACATTCCTCGAGATGCCTCCGTCGACATGACCATGAGGCTAGCTCAGTTCGATGCACCGCACCTGAGCAGACCTGCTCTACTTGCCATACTTGGCCGGATGACGGGGATCGAGGCTCGCCGGAGCTCAAGAGACGCCAAGCTACTTTGCGAGTTTTAGACTCGGCGGGGATGAGTTCGGCATGGCAGCCAGCCACTCTGGCCATGTGAGCCATGCATCATGACCTTCTCATGCGATGGCGACTACTTGGGTTTATCACGGCATGTTGTGTGCGGCCCACGGCCTTCACCCGGCTTGGTCACACTGCCACCACTTCTATGACTCTAGCTTCTGACCTAGTGGGCTTGAGTCGAGGGGTGAACCACCGGCATAGTTTGCTTCACCCTACAGAAGCAGGTGTCCCGATGGTTTGCCTCACCGGGGCTAGCCTTGCAGATTTACACCTCTTGAGCCAGGCTTCACACCGGCTCAGATTTCCTCATTGCTTGTGCGAGAGACTACAGTGTCCAGAGAGCCTTGGTGCTTCCTTGATGAGTTGTGAGGCAGCCTACTCCGCCATATCTACATGTCCCTGGTCCTTCTGATTTGCACCTATTACCGGGACTACAGAGATGCTCCCTTCCTCGGTGGCATCATCAGAGCCGCTGCTACAATCCATACACCTGACAGTCTACAACAACTCCGATTGTTGATTGACCCAGAACCACTTCACATCGCTTCCAGCTCTGAGAGGGTCATATAGCTCAGAGCTCGAAATCGAGATGATGATGGCACAGATTTCAGCTCACTCCTCGTACCTCGGCCCAGCTAAATCACAATGCAGCCCATAATCGACCCTTAGGTTTTCGTGTTTGACGACAAAGGGGGAGAGGGATCGAGTATGTTAGTCTTAGGGGAGCGACATATCTAGGGGGAGCTTAGTTTATCTATTAGATTATCTATTACATTTAGAGTTTTATGTGTGATACACTATTATGCATTCGTGTGTTTACTTTTATGCATCAAACTATATTTATGTGATAGTGATATCTACGTGATCATGATATATGACATGTGTGCTCTCTACTTTGAATTATTTATATGTCATATCACTTGTGTTATGCTCATTTGCTTTGCTTCTACGTTTTACTCTGATGCAAATGAGCTTTATTACTTGTACTCATGCTTATTTCATATCTTTTGAGTACATTATGTTGGCTTGGGTCATATAAGCTTGCCTAACTCTTTTGTTCTTATTGTCAAAAGCTTATATGAACCAAGCATGTTAAAAACCTCATCTCTTTCACATACTTGAGGTGGTATTGTCATCAATCACCCAAAAGGGGGAGATTGAAAGCATTTAGGCCCCTAGTTGGGTTTCGGTGATTAATGACAATACGTGATTACTATGACTAACGTGTGTTTTACAGAGGCAATTAAGTTAGGTCATGATAATGGAGATCGATTGGGCAATCATGGTGGTCATGCCCCTATGATGGAAATCGTTTCGGTTTTCAAAGGATGGACCAGCAAGGTTAAGGATGGACTAGTTCTAAGTGTCGCTTGGTGTTGAAGTGACACTTAGAGTAGTTTAGGACTTTGTTTTTCCTTTGACCGTACTATTAAGGGGGGTATGGACGGGTAGCTCGACCTAGGTGGGTCTAGTGAGTTAGGTGTGGTGCACACTTGCTAAATCTAGCACTAGGTAGCTCTAAAATAGCCCTTAGATCCATTGGAGCAAACTTCATTCACGCATGATTGAGAGTTGGAAGTGAATGGAGGGTCAAATACTAATCGACGCTGACGGCTGGCCAGGTGTGACCGACGACCATTTGCAGAGTCCGATCGGTTCATTTGATCAAGGTGAAGTCAATCGAGTGGTATTTGACGGCCGAGGGCCATCCGATCAACTCGATGAAGGTTCGAGAGAGGAAAATCACGACCGGATCGTCCGGTCGGTCTTGACAGACTGTCCATCCGTCGTCCGGTCACCACTTGATCACTGGAGTTCAGGGTGAACTAATCGGAGCGTCCGGTCAACATGAGTGGAGCGTCCGGTCACCCCGCAGAGGCACATAACGGTTCGTTTTTCAGCTGGTGTTATAAATACTTCCTCCATTCATGTGTGGGGGTACTTTTGCTCATTCCAACAACTGAGAAACACCTTTGAGAGTGCCAAGAAAAGCAAGGTCCTACTGAGGTGATTGAAATTTGAGAATCCCAAAGAGAGCCCTCATTAGTGAGATCAAGAGTAGCAAAGTGTGCATCCACCCTTCTCATTAGGCTTGTCGTGGTCAAGTAAGAGTTCGTGCTTGTTACTCTTGGTGATCGCCATCACCTAGATGGCTTGGAGGTGATTGGGAGTTTGTTGATCATCCGGCGGAGCTTGTGGATGACCCAACTCAAATTGTGAGCGGTTGTGGGTGATTCACCGCGACGGAGAGTCAAAGAATCATCCCATTGAGAGCACTTGATCCTTGCGTGGATCAAGGGGGAGCTACACCCTTGCATGGGTGCTCCAACGAGGACTAGTGGGGAGTGGTGAGTCTCCGATACCTCGGCAAAACATCGCCGCGTTCCTCCTTCTCTCTTTACTTTGAGCATTTACTTTGAGCAATTCAATTCTTGTCATTTACATTCATAGAATTGCCATGCTAGAGTAGGATTGGAACCTAGGTTGCAAGACTCTTTGTGCGATAGATCAATAGAAACACTTTCTAGGCACAAGGGGTTAATTGGGCCAACCGTAGGATTTAATTATTACAAAGAAATTTAGAATTAGCCTAATTCACCCCCCTTTTGGGCATCTTGATCCTTTTAGTGTCGATGAAGGACTTATCAATAACACACTGCAAGGCTCACGATTGTCCTATTATGCTAACAGTGTTTCTACCTATTGCAATCAGGGCTATAAAGCCAGAGTTCTTGAAAATGGCCATCACCCGTATGTGCTACTTCTTTTCGAAGATCTCATAGAAGACGATTGGCAAGCAAGAGCTGAGTGACCTACATGAATTTGTGGTGGAGACACAAAACCAACTAGAGATGTGTTTACCTCTTGCTTTTTTTGATATAATGCCACATCTCATGATTCACATGGTTCATCAGATACATGCACTAGGCCCTTGCTACTTGCATGAATTGTGGTCCTACAAGCGGTTCATGTCGGTTCTAAGTCAATACGTGCATAATCGAGCATATCCAGAGGGCTCCATGATAGAGGGTTACAATACTAAAGAGGTTATCGAGTGCTGTCAAGAGTACCTAAAAGTACAGAAAGGGATTGGTAAACTCGATTCTCATCACAAGGGTAGGCTGGCTGGGAAGGGCACTAGTGGTAGAAAAGTGTTCATCGACCATGATTACAAAGAGGTGAGTCGGGCGCATTACGTTGTCTTGCAGTACACAACCCGATGCAACCGTGCATTGATGAACACTTGGCTATCATTATGGCGGAGAAAATGGCCGTTCGGATGATTGGGTCATGAAACAACACAAGCAACGACTAACTACATAGTTGAAGGACCAAAACATACCGCTGGAGAAACCATAGACTCTATTACCATCGATGGGTTTGGCGGAGGTGCCATCGAGACAAGTGACATATTGGAATGCTTATGACATCAATGGGTATACGTACTATACCCATGCAAAGGATAGTAAATATGTGAACCAAAACAACGACGTTCGAATAGAGGCTCTCGATGGATTGGGGCGAAAGATCCAATACTTTGGCATCATTGAAGAGATATGAGAACTTGACTATGGAAGGGATATAACGGTGGCCCTGTTTCGATGCCGCTGGATCAAACAACATCAACTGAACGAGATTAGATTGAGAGTCCTAGACCTCGAGAATTTAGGCTACCAAGATGACCCTTGGGTGCTCGCTTCACGTGTCGCACAAGTTTTCTATATGTCTGACCCACAAAGTAACCTCCCCCCAAAGAAGACAAAACACGTGATTGCCTCTAGAAAACAGCACATTATTGGAGTTGATGGCGTGGACGATGTTGAAGCTTACAATAACTACGATGAGATGTCGCTATTCACAGACTTTCCTAAGAAGATCAGTGTTGTAGAAAAGAACCTACCCAAAGACATATTGCCATGGGAACGAAAATGTGTCAAGGGGAAAGTCAATTCTGTGGACTAGCTAGTTGTTGAACGTGGAGTGTTTGTGTAAGTGTATATTTGTAAGACTTCATTTATGCATGTGTGTGAGACTATATATTTATGTATGTGTGTAAGACTATATATTTTTGTATGTGTGTGAGACTACATTTATGCATGTGTGTGAGACTATCCTTTGCAACATCCAGATGAATCAATTTCAACATCCACTCTATTACTAATAAACTTTATGAAATCACTTAACACTTTATGAAATGAAGAAATGGTCAAAATAAAAGTAGCAGATCTTGATGAGTTATACAACTTTTATATTCATTACCTTTACAGCTGAAATCATTTAGTGGTTGAAAATCAGGTTTAAAGCTATCATTTTCTGAAATTCAAAATTTAAATTGTTTAAAATTAGTTACAAAGATAGATGACTAGACTAAAACGATAGAGCATGATTTTAGAAAATTTTAGAAAAAAAAACCCATCACATTTGGAGTTAGTACGAGGGAGAAAAACTAGTTACAAGTTTCAGCCACAGATTAAAAAGAGAAATCACACTTGTTCATCATTGATCATCATGAACAGTTGTGATTTTTTTTAATCTCTGGGTAAAATTTGTAACTAGTCTTTCTCCCTCATACTAACTCTAAATATGATGATTTTTTTCCTATAATTGTCTAAAATCATGCCCTATCAAGTTAGTGTGTTGATTTGATCATTCTTTTTATTTGACAAAGTTTGAGCACTTCAAATTTTCAAATTTAAAAAAAATGATAAGTTCAAACGAGATTTTCAACCATTAAATGATTTCAGCTGAAAAAGTAATGAATATCAAAGTTGTATAATTCATCAAGATCTACAACTTTTATTTTGATCATTTCTTCATCTGACAAAGTGATATTAAACATTATTCACAAATCAACATGTTTCTCGTATAGTTCATGAAACTATGGGTCATATGTGAATTTGTGAACAATGTTTACTAATACTTTGTCATATGAAGAAGTGACCAAAATAAAAGTTGTAGATAGTGATGAGTTCAACAACTTTTATGTTCACGACTTTTATTGTTGAAATCATTTAAGGTTTCAAAATCTTGTTTGAAGTTGCCATTTATTGAAATTCAAAATTTCAACTGTTCAAATTTGGTCAAATGAAAATATGATCAAAATAAAAGTTGTACATATTGATGAGTTATACAACTTTGGTATTCATGAGTTTTTCATCTGAAATCATTTACTCTTTCAAAATATTGTTTCAAGTTGAAATTGTTTGAATTTCAAATTTTGAATCGTTCAAACAAAGTCACATGACAAGATGACCAAAATAAAAGTTGTACATGTTGATGAGTTATACAACTTTTATGTTTACAACATTTTCATTTTATTTCATTTAACGTCATAAAATTGTAGTCAAGTTTTAAATTCAAATTTTTAATTTTTGTTTTTTTTGTTTTCTATATTGTTTTGGCTACAATTGTTTTATATATATTTTCGCATATATAGAATAATACAAAATATTATATTTGTGCATATATAAAATTGTTTTTATATTACTTTGTGTTTTTGTGATATAAAAATACAGAATTAATAATTTAATAAAATAGAAAATATTTGTAGGGGTGGTTTGGATCGAGAACAACGCCTACAAATGCATTTGTAGGGACGGCTGGATCAAGAACCGGCCCTACAAATGCATTTGTAGGGGTGGCTGGATGAGGAACCGCCGTAGAAATCGTCCTGGGTATAAATACAAGGGCGCACGGGTGAAAATGTGTTGGGCGCTCTCTTCTTCCTCCCGACGCCGTCAGGCTGCCCACTTTTTCCCCGGTGCCCCACCGCCGCCGTCTCTCAGACCTCTCCCGATGCCCGCGCCCCCTCTCCGCACCCCCGGACCTCTCCCGACGCCCACGCCCCCTCTCCGCACCCACGCGCCCCATCTCCACGGTGGCTAGGGTTTTAGAGCCCCCGGCCGGCGGCGCTAGGGTTTTAGAGCCCCTGGCCGCCGCCTCCTCCCCATCTCCGTGCCGTCCACATCCATGACTCGGTCCTCCACCCGGGGACTCCATCCGCATCACCTCCGTGCGCCGCCACGCCGGTTCCACGACGGAGGAGCCCAGGGACTCCATCTACGCCGCCTCTGTGCACCGCCCAATCGAGCCGCCTCCGGGCGCCCAATTGATACGCCTGGACCGCTCCTCCTTCGTCCGCCGCTCAACCATGCCTCCTCCTCCTCGTCCAACGCCAGCAAGCCACTTCGCACGGTTGCCCCTCCACGCCAGCCCCCCTCCTCGCACGCACGCTGGTGACGGGCGCCACATGCTTACATGCATGCCGGCCTACCGCCGCCAAGCTCACCCCTACAAAAATGGTAACCTATTCCGCCCATCATTTATGCATCCTTATTGAGGCGGATCTGGTGGTTTGATTGCATAGGGAGGATAATGATTAGTGGATTTGCTTGATTGGCAACATAGTCTATTTATTCTCCATTATCAGTATTGTGAAATTGCTTGACAGATGGCTGGTCACTTGTTTTTTTAGTGATTCCAATGGTAATTAGATCATACTAGACCTAGATAGAATGTAATATTAGATGATGTTGTAGACTGAGTCATCTGATTCTTTGGTGATTAGTTCTTAGGATTATGCTTGAAGCCTTGAAGGAAGCAGAGGCTTATATATACTAACCTTTTCCATCCAATGTTGTATGTCTAACCCTTTTTTGTTTGACAGGGGGTACTTGTGATCTACAACCATTGATAGAATGTGCTTGTGATCTGCAACCATTGATAACTGACATTGTTTCCCATCTCCTTGGTTGGCTTCACATAAGCAAACTGAACAAAGTCCACCACGGATAGTTTCATTTATCGGTTAGCGAGACTCACGGAGAGGTCATTAAAACAGAAAAGGTTATTTAGACATTCATAATTATCTTGTTCTTTTATTCAATTTCAGACTATTTTATTTAGATATTACAGTAGCTTGTGCGTCCCATATTATGCCCTGTTCTATTTTTTTTCCTCGAGTGACTTACTTTTAACTTAGCATGCCTAATATGAACTTACCCATATGTATGACCTGATAAGAGGATATATAAATACTTATCTCTTCCCTTGTATAGCTCAATTCTTTCATTCTGTTTGTACCCTTTCTGTCTTATGGAACTACTTTTGCAAGAAGTTGCCATTTATATGTCAATAAAAGATATATCATTATCAGTGGTACAGTTGTGAAGCATTTATCTAAAAATGTATCTCTTATCTCATTCATTCAAGTTACACTGTGCATACATTTTTCTTGCTTTCTGCTTTCATATATGCCAATGTTGGTGATAATGGTTGCCTGCTTTCTGCTTATTGCCATTGATCATGCTTATTGGTTCCTTTTGGAAATGCATTGTCACTGTTCCTTTAACCTTAAGATCTTTGCACCCCTTTTGCGGTCTTCTAACTCTCATGTACCTATTTACTAACTTCACAATTGCATTATCATTTCGTGTACCCAATACATTCAGAGAAAGCTTGTTGTATATATATATATAGCTGCTACTCTACTCTACTGAACTACTACTACTCTACTTGCTACTGAACTACTACTACTCTACTTGCTACTGCTAGCTACTCCTACTACTACTAGCTGGCTGCTACTCTACTCTCTTCCCTAGCTGCTGGCTGCTACTCTACTCACTTCCCTATACTACTAAGTGGCTGCTACTAAGTGGCTTACTTCTACTACTCTATCTATGACTACTCACAGATCTAAGTGGTGCTTTGCTCTTAACTCTTTGTCGCTACACTTCTCTACTCCTCCTCTACTCTACTCCTCTACTATTACTCCTCTACTCTAATCCATTATTTACCATATCTAAGTTACAGATTTTGATCTCAGGGGTCTTCCAACCATGTGGCGTTGATCAACTCCTATCCTCTATGTTTGGGAAACAACATCCGCTTTTTTACACCTTTTTCTCTATGTTTGTTAAGCACTGTTGTTTTTTTTGTCAAATCTCCCTCTCTCTCTCCTCTCCTTTGTTTTGCCGATGATGAAATTGTCTAAGTCCATACATTATATGAAATATGAGTGATGATCAAGAACTTGTGAGGAACTCGACATCATTAGCAAATTCCCTACATTATCTTCTCCTCTCTTCTCTGTTATAATGCCTTGATACTCCAAGTTCAAGATCGGATGATGATTGACATGTTTCGAGGCCTCTACTACAGCTACTAAGACTTCACTTTGGAGGCATTGGAGCTCGAGCGCCTGTAACACCGAGCTAGCGATGAGGAACAAACACCACCATCATCTAGGCCCCGATGGCTACTATGCCAAGGAATAGCAGTTTAAGAAGATGGACAAAGAGGCCACAACTACTGGGAATATCGATGTGACGAATTTGAAGGTACGCTCAAGGAATTGGATATATCACGAGAGTACGAGAATCATCCGACGGTAATCTTAAGTTTGATAAGCCGGAGACCCAAGACGTAGTATCAAGGATACTGAAATATGCTAAAGACAAGAAGAATGGCTCATTCAATCCTTTCAGAGAGAGGGACGAGCTTAGCCTTGGCTTGGGAAAAATGGAGCACACAGGCCGCACAAGGGGGCTAGGGAAAAGGATGACCTGGAAGCAAGGATTCGAAGAGGATAGGCACATGTACAAGAAACATGGCAGAGACCGGGAGACTAATCTTGAGCTCCAAGTGAAGGCTCTAGTTGCGAAGGCGCTGGAGGAGCAAGGACTGTTTACGGAGCCACGTATATTAGTGACGCCATCGGGAGAACTAGCATTAGTTGGCAGCCCTCTGAAAGTTCCTAGCAGCCAAGGTTTCACTGCAGCCACAACCCCCGTCGATCGCATACGGGAACCAACTAGTTGTACCTTGGTGTTTCTCAGCGGTCGGTAAAACACTATGATGGAGGTGGCAACGGGTGTGGCACATCCTCCCGGTGGCTTACACCACAATAATAAGATACCACCGGACTACACTAGGGTCGAGGTGCATCTTGTGAAGCCCGAGTTCATGCAATGGAGGATAGACTACGCAACTCCCGAGGGGCTGGTGTTACTCGGAGATGTTATTGGGCAGTTCATCCTCTGGCACAAACGGGACATTATATTGACTGCTTCTTCGCCGCATCCCCCTCTCCAAAATTTGGAGCGAGTTGTTGAGGTTGGGGAGATATTTTCACCGTCTTGTGACCACCACATTCCTGAGATGCCACATTCTTGTCCGCCTCCTAGCGAGCATGTGCCTGATGAGATGCCACAACCTTCTCCAGCTCGTACCGAGCAAGTGCATGATGAGATGCCACAGTCTTCTCAACAAGCACAGCCGATACATTAACAATGAGTGCCTCCTGAAGAAGGTGATGCATAAGAAGATGAGGACGTGCCTGAATGGGAACTTCGAAAGAAGCATCAAATCACCATAAGGCCAGTTTATGTTCCGATGAAAGACGTCTCGTCAGTGTCCAAGTGGTATTCCCATGACCAGTTCAAGCCTGAGAACCAAGTTAAAAAAGTCCCATCACGGGGTTCTGAGGAGGCCATCACTAGCAAACTCCACCAAATTGCAAAGCAGTATCCAAATATTGATGCCATCAAATGGTCAAAGGATTGCCCGAAAACATATGAAAGAGGCAAGCCCTTCCTATCAAACCAGGACATCCAGCGCCTACCACTTGGAATGAGAAGGTTCTATGATTGGTACTTGCGTGTTCTCCCAACGAGCATAGACCTCATACAAGCATGCTTCCCCACCGGCACATTTGGAAGCCCAGCCGAGAAAATTGTCTTTGACTTCAATGACATACAGCCATGCTTTCACCTGGGAGAAATGGAGATGAATCTAATTCGCACGTGGTGCCTGTAAGTCCTTGTCCTCCCGATATGATATGAATGTAATCTTTGAATTTTGTTGTAACTAACCCACGCCATGATTTGTAGAATGCAAGTGCACATTGTCAAACAAATGCCAAGTGTGAAAGCCGGGTATATAGACCCTCAAGCTATAGCCTAAACAAATTTTAATTACCCTAAACAGTGGGAACTGAATGCCAAAGAGCTAGCTGCTGCAAAGACTCTTCGGGAGAAAGAGCACATCTGTACGGCGAAACTAAGGGAAGAGTCCCTTAAGGTTGCGGCATACATTGCCCTGGCTTTCAAAATTCTCCAACAACACTCTACTATATGGTTACCATACAACTTTGAGTAAGTTCAACTGTATACTTAAAGCTTTGCTCGATATATTTTATTCGATGCAAAAAAGCTTATTTAGTTCTATGATTAAATCCATGCATCAACCACTGGATTTATATAGCCGTCGATGTCGGAAGGAGCATGGCATGGGTCTTTGATTCAATAGATAGGGACCCGGTGACATACAAAGACTTCATATCGATTCTCAAGACGTATACATATCGACAATCCTCATTACCTTATATATTTGTATACATTCTTGTAACGTTCACTTTTGGATACTAACAAGTTGTATTTACTAAAATAATTCGAACATGGAATTTAGGTTCTATGTCACTAACCATGACGGAAGGCATGATCCAGCAAGAAAGGAAAAGCTGGCTATAAAAATACTATGTGCGGTAAGTGTAACTTACTTCTTTAGTACTCCATTACATGGCTGTCAAAAGCATTACTTAACATTTTCATATGCAAAACACATAGTGCCCCAAGTAGAAGACTGGGAGTGTACATTGTGGATACTATATATGTTCTATGATGAGTAACACCAGTGCCTACAGGAGACACACCTTAAGGGTAAGTTTGAACCTCTTCACCCGTAGTATAAAAACTTCGCACATGGTATGAAATACTAAATCGAAACTTATTCTCTTGTAGTGGAAAGAAGAGAAAGAAATGAAAAGAGACCCATACAAGGATGACCAACTCTTAGAGCTCGTCGGCGACCTTTGCAACTTCATATTGGACCAGATTGTACACGTCAAAGGCGCCTACCATGACTGAGAGTCTGACTTAGATAGAAATCCTCAGTACCAACATCTTCGTGAGACTGAAAGGTTAGCTCTAGGACGTTGATAACAATGTGTATGGAATTTGACATTGGTTTTACCTTGTGAATTATGTCTATTTAATGATGGATTGTATATATTCTTGTGAATTGGACTTGTAATTGTAGTTTATATAATACTCTTGTGCTTGTAGTCTAAGGGGTTCGAACGCTGGTCGCATGGCGTTCGAAACCTTGCGAACGCGTTCGAACATTGATCGCGGCGTGGCGTTCGACAACGCGAACGACGCGTTCGAACGTTATTGCGGGGCATTAAGCAACGCTGACGCTAGATGAAATACTGTGAAACAAACAAAGTTTTACGGTCGAATTTGAATTGTAAATTTGAAATTTTTTGCGGAAAAAGCGTCTGTAGGGGCGGTTCGAGATTGAACCGCCCATACAAACACGTATATATAGGGGCGGTTTGGTACTCTGACCGCCCCCTAAAAATCGATTTGTAGGGCGGTTTGTAGTACAGACCGTCCCTACAAATCAATTTATAGGGACGCCCTGAGAACCGCCCCTAGAAATACATGATTTGTAGAGACGGTTTGGTAGGGGCGGCTGACCAAACCGCCCCTACAAAGGGTTATGAGCCGCCCAAAAAAAACGTTTCACTAATAGTGTTTACAGAAATATTGATTTTAGTAAAAAAATACTTTTCGGCAACCTCTTAATTTAATGGTATATCTAAATATAGACATTCTCTATACCGAATTTCTCGCTAGCCAAAGATGGAGAACGAGAATGACTCTCTAGAGCGTACACAAGATATAAAGAAGGTACTAAAGGGTATAAAAATACAGAAAATAATTTTTACTCAAATAGCTCTTCAAGTGATGATTTAGAGAATAAATTTTAGAAAGAATATTGAACATACTCACTTTTGTACAAAGAGCTTAGAAGCAAACGGTTCTTTGCTCGAGTAAAAATATAAAATAGATGAAATTAGGAGGGCTCAAGTGGTATTTTATTAAGAAGAAAATAGACACCAAAGTTCTTCTAGACAAGAACTTGAATCTAGCTAGATTCTTTGGACATACATCAACGACCTCAACCAGCTCAGCTAGCTTCTTCCCAGTAAAAATATGTTGTATTATAACACAATGACAAGGCTCCAGTAACTAACCATCCTATCCCCTAGTATATATATCTGTACCATATGATATCCAAATATGTACTACAAATATATTTTTAAAATGCTTCTCCGGTCCCGCGTAATAAAGTTTCCACATTCACAAGCGGTAACAATCGTGCGTAGTTGATGGCTCTCGTTGCCCTAGGCCCTCAAATCCTGCACATCACAGGGCCCGGTCAATGTTGTCATGCAGTGCAGTTTTCTAGCGCCGCCGCTCCCTGAAGGTTTCTACGTACGATTCCATTCACGACTACTTGGCATCCAAAGAGTCATCTGATGGTGTGAACTGAACTGACGCAGATCTTGCAAAGGAGCCAACGAGAGGTTGGTAAAATGAATGACTGAGATAGACATTGGCCTGGCAAATTAATGCGATGGTTGCACATGCCAAAACCTCAGCGCATATGACGAGACGAAATGTTTCAAGTTTCAACTGTCAAGTCAATCCTGCCGAGCAGCCGAATTGACCGATTCATAGGTCGGTTCAAATTCTCCTCACAGGTCTTGATCAAACAGGGCATGCAGCTCGATCGCCACGCTTAATTTTCCTGCCCTTCTGCCACTATAAATACGTATAGCCACCGATTCCTCTCCATCGCCACAAGCATCAGAGAGCTAGGCTATAGGAGCACATCCTTCACTAGTAGCTATTCAAGGATCAGAGTTTAGAATTTCAGGAAGCTGCTTCAGAAACTCTAGCTAATACAGCGACAGAAGATGGCGACCGCAAAGGCGTGCATCCTTCTGTTCACCGCCTTCTTCTTCTCCGGGCTCATGCAGCTCTCCATGGCAGCACACGAGAAGCAGGCGACCGCCGTGGCGACAGCGCGGGTGGTCGACACAAAGGCGATCGATCAGGCTGTCGCGTACCTGCTCATGTTCGCTGCGCTCTTCGTCACCTATTTCGCTCACTGATCAGTGTCTCGATCGTAGTATAGTTTTGTGTCTGGTGTAAAGACAACACAAGCTCGTTGTATGATGTAATGCCGGTCGTCGTTCCGGTTCCTATTCACTGCATTCATGTATCAGTTCAGTTAGGAGTTTTTCTGATCAGTTTTTTGTCTATTTGTTTGAGAAGCAATTTATGCATGCATGACGATGATGTATCCTGCTGATAATTTCAAATATTTTAATTTTTTTTAGAAAATTATACCACTTATTATATATACACAACATATTGTTGTTTTTGCATGTATGTGCAAATTAGTTCGCCTTAACTCCATACCCTACGGGAAAGAGGTGCACAATATGCTTTTGTGCAAATCGTGTTACTTTATTTTGAGGTAGAATATTATTAAGTTGCATGCGCTAGAAAATTAACTAAGAGCTTAATCTACCAAGAAATAGCTAGAAAGGTGGCATCTGAGGAAATAAATTAAAAGTTGAAAAACATGCTGAGAATAGTTTTTCTGGTTTTTTGTGTGCTGAGAAGTTAAAATTTTATTTAAAAAAAATCAATAGCAAGAGGCCAATAACCAGAAAGCCAAGTTTTAAACCAAAAGCTAAAACTCAAACAATCAAGCCCAAAGTAAATATGCAAGATGGCACCCAAGTACCGAACCCCTGGAAATTTTACCCTTAACATATCCCAAGGAAATAGATCTTGTCTAATGCATTTATTCATACATAAATATTTTAAAACTACTATCGCCGTTCCAAATTGTAAGTTTTTTCAGTTTTTTCTAGATACGTAGTATGTATCTAGAGATAGTGTATATCCAATAGAGATAGATCTAGATGTCTAAATATTCGAAAGATCCAATATTTGCATTCCATTTCAGCGTCAATATGCATATATGATTCATATTCGATTTTAATATGGATGTTAAATAGATGTATTCGAATATTTTTTTATTCCCCTCAATCTGCTTCTAGATCGAAGAAATGTGAATATCCAACATTATCTATATATGTGAGGGATTTGATCGAGGGACAGAAAAAGTAATGACAGACGGATAGAGAAGAGACTAATAGAGTGGGAGACAGAAAAAAGAAATGTTCGCTCTTAAACATTAGGTATAGATAGATACATTTGCATTATTTTTACTGTATT
The DNA here is from genome assembly GCA_904845875.1 of Miscanthus lutarioriparius. NCBI lineage: Eukaryota > Viridiplantae > Streptophyta > Magnoliopsida > Poales > Poaceae > Miscanthus > Miscanthus lutarioriparius. Next base: position 53,425,792 of record CAJGYO010000005.1, read on the forward strand.
AACAAAAAATAGATGAACCTAACCGCTGAAATAGGAGGCAAATACCATGAGAAGTAGTTGTCTCACTAAAACTAGTTGATCACTGTTTCAAAAAAAACTAGTTGGTCACTGAACATAATTAAATCTTAATTTAGGGAGCTGCATTTAACATCAAGAATGCATGACTTGGCTAACTTAGATTTGGTTGTATTGTGGTCATCCGGTTTTGAAGATAGTTAGGACAAATTGTTGATAAATAAGGCATTTTCATATTTATTTTAATCCATAAAAATGACGCAATAAAAATAAGAGTGACGTCATGAATAAAATGACAGAAACAATTCATGACAAGTGTTAACATGATAATAAGACAAATTATAGAACCCGAAACATATGTGAAACATTGTTTTATTCAAATTTGAAGCCTCACAGACATGATCATAAATATAAAAGATGTGTTCTCAAATATCAAGATCATGATGATCACAAAATTAAAAGGAACCGTAAAAAACAAAGACTAGCATAATAATCCAAATCAACCAAACAGAGCATGTTGAATATGAAAGTAGTATTACCTAGGAACATCATGATATTGATAATGAAACTCAGAAGAGGGTGAAGGAGATTATACCTCTTGGCGGAGCCGCCGCACTGAGAAAGGCCATGGTGGTGCTTTGTTGTCTGTAGTCGTCCCTTCGATGCAAAGGCAGAGAAAGGACGCCGTGAAGACGCACCGCTATAGGTTCACCAGCGAGTAGTCGTGCCACCACCGACACTCCCCAAAAACGTAATCGCCCGTCTTCACCCGAGCAGATGAAGCCCACGACGGAGACGCGTTCCGGAGGCCTACTCTTCCATCTCTGGTGCTCGCCGGAGGTGGAGCGGGAAAGACTTGCGCTTGCTGGAAAGTGGTGTACTTCGCCAAGAGAGCTTAACCGAGAGGGGAGGATTTGTCTTATAGGCGGAGGCCAGAAGACGAGAAGCCGACGGCACCGAGGGGTCACACCTCCCCCCTGCGGTGGGAGAGACGGAGACGGAGAGCCAGAAGTCACGGGAGTTAACAGAAACTCCTCCAATCAATTCATCACAGGAAACTGAGTGTAAAAAATAAAGGCCTCGCCCGTCCGTTCATTCTCACTTTCGCCGCCCACGCCACGCCCACGGGCTCGGGCCGGGCCAGGCGGCGGCGCGCGCGCGCGTGTGACATCCAGGTGATTCACTTTTACTTCTCAAATAGATCGATCAATGATCAAGTATTTAAGTAGAGTCGCCTCTCGATTAAATTCCCATATGATATAAAAACCATTAATGCACGTGTACGGACCATAGAGTTTAATACAAATATTAAATAAATGGGCCAAGCCCATAATATCTAACACAAATTTCCATTGTATTCCAATGAAAAATATTCAAACCATATTTTTAAATGCATTGACGCACCGTCGCCGGCCTTAGGAGCTAATAAGACAGGGCTTTTACTCAGAGACCTTCGCTGTCAACATTGACGACAACATGAGATCCTTCAATGAAGCTTCCAAGGAGGGGATTGACGCCCGGAGCTAGCATCACCATCGTTGGCCCGTTCGAGAGGCAGGCTGAGCTTTTTGCCCAGAACTCATGCATGCATTGCGCAGCGCCACACCGAGAGCCGCCGCTTGGCAACCTGAGCTAGAGAGCCACCGTCAACCACCAGGAGCCAACCCAGAAGGGCTAGGTCTAGTGCCTCACCTAGGCCAACCCAAGCCGCACCGTTGCCGACCAAGTCTTGCGCGGCCACATCCAGGCGCCGCCGCTGCCCGCCGCCACCAGTTGCAGAGGCAAAGCACCGTGAGGATCTGGAGCCCACCCCTGGATCCAGACGCTGAGAGGCCGAACTGAGCAGTCGCCGGCACTTGGCTTGCCCCAGATCGGTTGGCCAGGCACTGTTGAGTGCGCAGCCAAGCACCTGGGCCCTCTGCGCCATTGCCGGGCACCAGAGCCCGGCCACAACCGCGTTCGGCATGTGGGCTGCAGATCTGTTACAGAGAGGGCCGGATATAGCCCTGGAGACCCCGAATCCGTCGCCGCCGCAGCTTCAACGACATCATCAGCCGCTAGCAAACGAAGCATAAAGTGAGAGTGACTCAGAAAAAAGTGGGTAGGAGATAAGTGGCTGCGAACGCCACCTTTGTTTTGGCACCGCCACGGGCCGCCGCCACCGCTCGCCGGAGCGGCGGCGGTGGCCGGAGGAAGCCTAGGCTTACGGCAGCGGTGGGCGTGTCGCCCCCGAGTCCCTATGGACGACACGGGGGAGGGGGCTTCTCCGGTTCAAATCTGTATATGACATTGGCATGACGTCTTCTGTCCGCAAACTAGATCACATGAATGTCAGGGCAGGGCGCAGTCAACATTGTTCTGCAGCTTTGTCCGTTGCTACTTACTGAAGATTTCAACCAACAAAATTCTATTCACAACATGCACACGAGACATCGGGTCATCGGCCATCTCATGTTTTGAACTGAACACATGCGAAGTAGACAAAACCGCCGAGATGGAAATATTCAGCACATTTATTTGGCGACCAAGATAGTCAATCCTGCCGAGCCAGACACAGACTGACCGATTCATCTTCTCTTCATAATAACTTCAAATTTCCCTTCAGTCCTACGATCAAACTAATTAAGCACACTGAGAGTTCATGTTCATCACACCTTTGCCCATGTACTACATCTATATATATATGCATGCCCTCCAATTCCTTTGCATCTCCAAACAAATCACAGAGCTTAGCAGGCACATTTGCATTTTCATTCTTCTTCAGCTTCTTCAGCAGCTGTGAATTAATGGCATCCGTGAAGGCGTACGTGCTGCTGTTCACGGCCTTCTTCTTCTCCGGGCTCATGCAGCTGTCCATGGCAGCACAGGAGAAGCCGGCGACCGTCGCAGTGACGGCGCGGGTGATTGACGCAAAGGGGATAGATCAGGCGATCGCGTACCTGCTCATGTTCGCTGCGCTGTTCGTCACCTATTTAGCGCACTGATATATGATCGCTGCCTCAGTAGTACAGCATCGTGAGTGGCCTGAAGCAGATGAGCCCCTTGCTGTAGCTGTAGTGCTGTTATAGGTTCTGAGTCGCACTCGTGCATCCGTTCAGTTCGTGCCGATGAGTTTGCTGTCAATTTGTTACTACAAAAGAAAAGCTTACGAGCAAATTAATGATAATCGAGAATTCCTTACAAGTCAAAAGGCTGTTAATTTGTTTGAAAACATCTCAGCAGTGTACATGACAGTTTTGAGTATTGTGCAGTGGTGAAGAAATGTAACTGAAACGATCATTTTACTCTAATAATACCTACAAGTGATCATGAAATTCTAAAAATTAGCATGTAAGCACATTTTAGGTGGATATGTTTGTTTTTAAATAATTTTAATAAAGAGGACCCTTACATCAATCTTAAAATGGATACACCTCAAACATAGTTTTACATGTAACTCAAGTCAAAATTTGAAGTTTGCACATCTCAGATCAGTTCGTATGCACCTCAAATATTGACACAACCTCACATTCACGCCAAGTTAAGGAAATACGTGGTTTCAAATTTTTTTAGATAAGACATAATCTAAGCTTGTAGCTAGACAAACACATTAGCGCCATATAATCCTTAAGCATACGAGATAAGAGATCGATTCTCGACTAGACATAGGGCACTCTATGTCTGAACCAATATAAATGTGTGCCGTGTGGCGTGTGCTACCTTTCTGATTCCCAGCCCACAAAACACAGATCTGCATTGTAGACGAGCATTCCTCTGACAGACATCCACCGCGTACGACTTCTTCTATGCACCCATGTCCTCCGTGGACTAGGGAGTGGTAGATGACCACCCTCTGAGGCGTAGGTATATTTTATTAAGAAAAAGTAACATCAAAATTCGTTTAGATGAGAACCTAAGGGTCAGTTTGGATCCTTAGAATTAAATTTGTTCTAATAATTATAATTTTGATATAGATTAATTAAGCTAATATAGTTGTATATGGAATATATTTGTATATTTATTATTAGGCATGTATGGAACGTACTGTGGCAGAACCGTAAAAAATAACACGCTTTCGGAGGCGCTTGTCTTCCACTAGACACTAAGCACTCCGAAAGTTAGCTACATCGGACAGTTCCGTCGAGCCCACCCCATGAAAGAATTCGAAACAATCCACGTTTTACATCCAGAATCTAATAATGAGTACGAGCTTACAATACTTAGTCCATTTTATACAACAAGAGTTCTTATAAATTATTTATTACATTATCAGAGTTCAGAGTGCGATAATTAAACAACGGAATGAAAATAAACATCTAGCGAAAACGATACAAGTATCTGTCAGTGCCCATTAGAAGAATCCTCCACACAAGAGCTACTCCTCAAGCTGCACCTGCAACAAGGGTAAAATAAACCCTAAGTACACAATATACTCGCAAGACTTACCCGACTAGTAGGAATAGTTTCCTGACTCCAAAGAGTATGATAGGCAATATGGGTTTGCTGTTTTCTTTTTGTTTGCGAAAAGCATTACTAGGAGTACGTCCTTAAGATCAAGTTTTATTAGCAGTCATGATTACTTCATTAGCTAACCATCCTAAGTAAGCACATGTTCTACTTTCAAGAAAGAGTTAAGCAATCAAAACTATTTTACCATCTTTCATCTTCCAGTTCTTACTATAGTGCTAGACCATAGCCAAGTCATACCGTCTTACGAAAATGATGATTCGTGAACCAATGTATCCCAGCTGGGTACCTAGAAACACAGGCCCCGTTTGTACCCCAGGCACAAACAAGACCAACCCATTCTACTTTTATCACGGGGTCTAGGTCCCCGTCTAAACTTAGACTTTAAGCCCCCACACTTGAGATCCAGTCTCAGTATAGTGCTTAGACCTTCATCTTTCCCCCCCTCTAATCAGTCGGTCCGAAAATAGACGGAACCCACGATAAGAGCGTAACGAGCCTTTCCGCTCCCATAAGCAAGTATGTGCTCAGGATAATAGTCTATGATCTGACTACCATCCACAGCAACGGACGGTCCTTAATCGACATGAACAGGGAAAACAGTGTAACCAAGCTAAGCCCTGTTGGCCACAGGACACAACCTGTTACACCCACCAATACCCATACTATATCCCTGCCCGATCTCTATTTTTCATTTTATTATTTTAGCATAAGAGTAAATATAATAATCACTTATTGTGAGTAATGATAGGTTACTCACGTTATTGAAAACCTAAGCAGACCAGCTATCTGAACCTGCACTAGTAAGACTCTTAGGACAGATATATTTATGCATGTGGTTTTCATAAAATTCCTGTAACGTAAGTGCACATAACATATATAAACAGTGATTATCAACATAAGGGGTTATGCACTGGGGCTTGCCTTGGGCAGGCGTGGTGCCAGCTGAGTCAGTCAGTGGCGGCTCCAGGACCTCCTCCTGCATGAGAATCTCCTCCTTGTTCTCCTCGACGATCTCCTCGAACTCATGATCGCCGGTGGTCATGATCTCCGCCAACTCGTTCTCTATATGCATGCGATGATGATGCAACACTTAGTATTTATGCAACAACTCCTAAACTAAGAATACGCATACTAAACCAGTAAGCTAGCTCTCAAGACTAAGGTACTAAGCTAACTATCATCTTTACCAAGCAAAGTGTTGGGTTCAACTAATAAACATCTAGCCCTACAAATGAAGGATATATCTTTATTTCTACTAATGATTTAATGCATATTTGAAACAAAAAACATTTAACTACCCTAATAATTAGTCTATTCTAAATTTACAAAAATTACAGTGAGCACATAATAATACAATGAAGCCACCATAAAAATTTTAGGACTAAAGCTATCACCAATTTACCACAGAAATTCCTACAATATTTAATCTAATAATATTAAGCACTCTCAAATGATTTAATGGCTCCTAGTATCAACATGTATATATATGAACTAAATACACTAATAGATAGAGCACAATTTTAGGAACCTAACAATTTTTTTTCATAATTTTTTGACACCTACATGATTTTATATGATTTACCAAAGATTAGCTCAAAAATTAAATTAGAAAATCATTTCTAATTCCTTAGGAAAAGAAAAATAAAATCTCCCGCACGGCCCACACGTGCGGCCCATGTGACACAAATACAAGAATGACCTGCAGTACACGGCCCATGCGAGGTCGGGCTCATGTGCTGAGACGGCCCACAAGGGAAAAATCCATGTGCATAATTTTGCAAAAGAGACCTTGCACTTCTCCTGAATTATAACTAAGTCCTAACACTATTTCTCCCTCTCTCAAACCTTCTCACTTAACCTCCTGGCTTTTACTGAATTCCCCACACCACCCCGGTGACTCAAGCACGGTGGCCCGTGGTGGCCTGTGTGGTGCAGCCCGGGCACTGGGACCTACGACAGACCACCAAACGGGCCGGTCACCATCTTCGACCCGAGCGGCTACGCTAAGCGGAGGTGCGGGGTGACACGACTTGTAGGGGAAGGCTGCAGTGGTGCCACTATTCCGGTGAGCTGGGGTAGCTACAGACCTAATTGGTTAGCGTGTGAGCATCAGAAGGCTACCTGGATCAGGCCGAGGTGACGGTTGGGGTAGAGGATGGTGGAGGAGGGCTGGCCACGTGCGACCGAGCCGTGCGGCGGCGCACCACGGTGGTAGCGGTTCCGCTGACGTGCGCAAGGTGGAGAGAGAGGTGAGGCGAAGCTGGTGGTGCAAGTAAATTGGCTCGGGAGGGACGGTAGGAGGGTTGCCCACATCTATGGCCGAACACGACCTTATCGGCACGGCGACGGGAGAAACTCCAAATTGGAGCTTGGCCTTGCACGGTTCAAGACTGGGTAGGGTCGGGCAGCGAGAGGACGTGATGTTGAAACCGTGGATGCACTGAATTGAATGGAGGTGATCGTTCGCTAGGTAATTTGATGGCGCGGCTCGTGGCGACAGCAGAGGGAGAAAGAGAGAAAGAGAGAGAGAGATGGGGGGTGGTAGGTGGGCTCAACTCGTCCTCTCCTTGGAGGGATGCAGTCGGCGTGAATGTGAAGGTCCACGTGCAGGCGCTAGCAGACAGGCGCGCACGTCGCAGTGCCATCAATGACAAGGCGACGGTGAGTCCGGCCACATGCGCGTGGCAGAGGCGGCATTGCTCTTGGCCGGCGGCGGCGCCAAGATGCAGAGGGAGGCACGGACATGACGGCAAGGCGACGGCACCGGCACCGGCTGCGTTGCGGTGCGGGGCGGTCGACAGTGCGGCGGGGCCGGTGGCAGCACCGCCAGGAGCCAGCGACAGCCAGAGCAGCCGTGGCCGGCCACGCGCAGCAGCACGCGTGCACGCGGAACAGCCAGTGTGGCGACGCCGAACGCCCGAGCGGGGTGACCGCGCCCAGGCGGCCATCCAGCCCGAGACCGAGTAATGCACGAATTTTAAAGCGTCCAAAACAACTAAACGGTTGCTTCAGGAGGCAAACCAATTTCACCATGCTCAAGATGGCATATAAGACTACCAAATCCTTAACCCAATCTCTCAAAATAATTTGCTAAACATAGAAATGTCTAGCTGTTGACAAACTTGGAAATTTTCTAAGTTTTTGAGCTGCACTTGATTTCAATTTGCAATTTCTAGGCTAGTAGAAATATTAGCTAGTACTATCATTTTTTAACGACAAGTATTTCACTGTCATCTATAAAGTTTGTACTTCAAATTTTATTTAAGTATCACACATATGTTCTATAGTATTTTTGCTTAATAAAAATTGATTTTCAACCCTACTTGATATACATGAGCTATTGAATCAACTTTCATTTAGCATTTTTATTGATCATTTTAAGTTACAATAAATTTATTTACACATTGTATAACATGCATTAACACATAAACATGATACTCATGACATGTTTTAGTAAATGAGTTAGGGTGTAACACCGAGGGTGTTACACGTACTTATATGTTGCATTTTTATTGTAGTGAAGTAAGTTGAAGAGTGTGCTATAAGTTGGAGAGTAGAATTATAGCACAGTGATCTATAGAATCCATTTCCATCTCCCACCCTATGAATTTGAGATTGGTTTATTTATGAGCTTAGAAAAATTATGAAATGTCAAATTCCAATCCAAATAGCCTAATCTATTACGTAGATTTCAATTCCTCTAAAACGAAGGGATCCAAACGGCCCCTAAATGGTTTTGGCAACCTCAAATAGCTCATCTTCCTTCCAGTTAAAGTATTGTAACACATGGCAAAGCTACAGTATTAACCATCGAATCCCCTAGTATATGGTATCCAAATATATTACCTACAAATATTACTACCCGTGAACCAGATCGCATGGCCTGCAGGGGCCGGTCAATGTTGTCATGCATTTTTCTAGCGCTGCCACTCCCTGAAGGTTTCTGCTAGGTACCCCTACAAGGTATGGGACGATTCCATTCACGACTTGGCATCCAAAGAGGCATTACATGGTCTGAACTCAATTGACGCAGATCTTGCGAAAAGGAGCCAAGGAGGGGGTAGAATGAATGGCTGAGATAGACATTGGCCCGGCAAATGCGATGGTTGCACATGCCAAAAACCTCAGCACATACGACGAGACGAGATGTTTCGACTGTCAAGTCAATCCTGCCGAGCAAGACAGACGAACTGACCGACTCATAAGCTCAAATTCTCCTCACGAGTCCTGATCAAACAGGGCATGCAGCTCGATCGCCACGTTTCTCCTGCCCTTCTGCCACTATAAATACGTATAGCCACCGATTCCTCTGCATCGCCACAAGCATCAGAGAGGTAGCCTATAGGAGCACACATTCTTCACTACTACTAGTAGTTATTCAAGGATAAGAGTTTAGAAGCTGCGATACACATCATTCAGGCAGCTTCAGAAACTCTAGCTAGCACAGCGACAGAAGATGGCATCCGTTCAGGCGTACGTGCTGCTGTTCACGGCCTTCTTCTTCTCGGGGCTCATGCAGCTCTCCATGGCAACACAGGAGAAGCCAGCGACCGCGGCGGCGACGCGCGCGGTGATTGACGGAAAGGCCATCGATCAGGCTGTCGCTTACCTGCTCATGTTCGCTGCGCTCTTCGTCACCTATTTCGCTCACTGATCGGTAGTAATATATATAGCTAATTTTGTGTCTGGTCTAAAAGACAGACAAGCTCGTAGCATGATGTAATGCCGGTCGTTCCGGGTCCTCCTTCCTGACTGCATTCATGTATCGGTTCAGTTAGGGGTATTTCTGATCAGTTTGTTGTCTACTTGTTTGAGATACAATTTATGCATGGATGATAATGTATCCTGCTGATAAGTTTAGAATATTTTATTTTTTAAAAAGAAAATTCTTAGTTATATATATGACATAGTATTGTTTTTGCATGTATGTGCAGATTAGTTCACCTCAGCTCCTTACCAACCGGAAAAAGTGTACAATATGCTTTCGGCAGTGCTAGCGTGGACGTCCGAACGAACACCCACATTACACTCCGTTTCCCGCGCTTGGCCTAGCATGCCCCCACCCGAGCCTGCATTTTGTAGGCCCACGCGGGGCCACGTCACACGGACAACGCCGGCTTCTCACGCGCACTACAACATGTGCAACACCTAATCTATTTTTGCAACATCCAGATAAGACACTTGTAATATACATCTGAAATAGCTTAAACACTTACAACATACGTCTGAAACATTAACAAAACACCAGAAAAAACTTGAAAACACATGTGTAGCCATTGCAAACATCAAGATGAAACACTTGCAACATATGTATGAAAACACCTGAAACACTTGCATATATATACAACATCCCGATCTAGTTTTGCAACATCCAAAGGAAACACTTGCAATATATGTCTAAAACAGATGAAACATTTAGAACATACACTTGAAACATACGTGTATAGCCCATTGCAACATGTGCAACATCCCGATCTACTTTTGCAACATCCTTATGAAACACTTGCAACATACCTATAAAACATTTGAAATGTACACACTTGCAACATATGCATCGTATCTCGGTACAACCTCCTTCGCCGTCTGCATCGGGACGCCGTAGCTGTAGCAAGAAGCGAGACCGGAGGGCTTCCGTGTCAGGGCCCGACGCTTCTTCTTGTTCGGCGGCCTCAATGGCTAGCTAGCGGCCGAGGGAGTGATCGCCACGTGTGGGGGCGGCGGTGCTCGTGCCGTCAGGTGAAGCGGACCGTAGAGCAGAAGCAGCATGAGGAAGCAGCGGGGCGGTGTAGTGGAGCAGGAGAAGGAGCGCTGACCCCGAAATTATTAGTTCCTTGCCGCAACCTACCTTTGTTTTCACACGGACCGCACCTTTCCTTTTCTCTTCCGTGACAGTACGCAAGTATTTTGTCCTATTAAAGTATATATATATATATATATATATATGAATGCACATTCAAACAATCCATTTTTAATTCACGTATTCAATTAAAAATACGTTATATATGAAAAATATCAAGAGTTAACACGTTAACTGAGTCATGAACATTGATGGTCTAAAACACATGTACACGCTAACACGTTACATAACTGAGTTTGTATATTATGCTATCTTGCTTAAAACTACGTTACATAATTGAGAGGGCTTTCTAACAAAACATGTAGTTGTCACGTATATTGAACACTTCAATAGTCATGTAAAATTTCATGTACTCACTAAAGTTTTTTTTAAGTTGGGCACACACGTTGGAGTTGAGCACACATGTGCGGCGGCATGCATTACGTACATAAAAAATAGGTAGTTTATGGTTTTATGTTAATTAAATTATATCATATCCAAAATTATAAAAATAAAAAGATTTACCACATGTAACAGATCACATATGCATCATTAGATGTAAAAAAAAATCTTTATGGCCCCGTTCGTTTCGCTGAAAAAACAAGCCGAAACATTGTTCCGGTTGATTTGTTTTGAAAGAAAAACACTGTTCCGACTGAAAAAACAAGCTGAAAAAGATGGATTATAAGAGAAGCGAACATGACATATATCTAAAACTTTCCTTATTTATCCTATTTTACAAAATGGTGCATTTTTCATATCCCCGAGTATAATTACTCCCACGTGGCTATCTTCAATAAACCATATTAACTATGGGCGCATACATATATATTTATTAGTCTGTGTATGTTTATATACTCATTTTAAAATACAGCAAATCTTACTACGTGAATTTTTAAATAGCCTATATTTTTAATATATTATTATAATACTATTATAATAGTATATAAAAAAGTATAACCATATATTCTATGTATATTTGCATACTCGATATACATACACCCTAGATGGTCTAGTAAGATCCCATACTTTGTGTACATGTACATTGTTGGGCCATGTACACCCTAAATTTGAAGATATACACATGGGAGTAATTACACCATGGGAGTAGGAAATAATTTCCTTCACAAAATTAAAAATTAAATAAGTACATATGTCACATATTACCTCCTATTGTCCTAGTAAGTAATTGATGATTCTAACCATCTGAATTAATTAAACGAACGACTCCCGGTTATTTGGAAGTACAACAACAAAACCCTTATCTATCATCTACACTTCTATTTCTACTCCCTTCGCCCTGCAATATACGGTATTGAAGCATTCAAATTTTGTCTCAAATTATAAGGTGTGAATTAACCCCCTCAAAGTCTCAATCACATGTGTACTTGCGAGTGCCAACCCTAGAGAGGTGCCAGGGGTGCGACGGTCGAGGGCCCAGTGGAAGGAGGCGCCCAGGCCTAGGTATACCCTATAGTCAGGAACGCCGAGTGGCCCAAGATGTTCAGCCTTCAGGAGCGCCCAGCCGAGCGCTTGCTTCCCCAATCCCCACGCGAACGCGAGCGCCCATCCCCACTGCCCCAGCAGCCGAAGAGACAGAGAGTCACGGACACGGAGCCGCGCCACCTGCCGCGCGAAGAGCCAGAGACACGGAAACAGCGCACGGCAAGCCGGCGACCAGGGCTGAGCAGTGAGCACTCCAGGGCCCTCAACTCGACGACGATGCGATCGCGATCAGCCGATCATCAGTTCATCAGTACATCACTTCATCCCCGAACAGGCCCTAGCCCCTAGGTAATTTTTTCCTTGATATTTTTTAAATTAATTATTTCATACTTCTAGTATTCGTACTCATATAGTCGTGTTTTTTTTTTTCTAATTTAGGTGTTAGAATCATAGATTGTTACCTAAGAGTGTCGGGGGCTCAGAAAAGAAAACGAAAAAAACTAGAAGATCAATTTATTGAATTTTCAAAAAGGTGCTATACATAAGTTTTTTTTAGCTTCAAGCAATGTTGTGCTTGATGATAATTCTATAGATGCACTTGATATTGAAGAACAGGAGCAGCAACAAGGTAATGATAAGATTTTATATATGGTTTAGGGGGCCGTCGCGACGAGTTCGTCAGAGGGCCCTTAGAATCCTATGACTGGCACCGGTACCTGCCATTAGTGTCTACAACTAAGCTTAAAATATGGTAAGCGCAAAGTCTCTCTATAGCTAAGAGAGGGTTACGTGTCATTTGCATTTGTCCTAAACTTTCTAGAATATTTTATATTTCAGGACGAACAGAGTATATATTTGCATTATTTTTGTTGTATATGAACAAAAAATAAATGAACCTAACCGCGCTGAGATAGGAAGTAAAGCCTTGTTTAGTTTCTTCCCCTAAAGTTTTGTACCTATCATATCGTTTGTTTGGACACATGCATGGAATATTAAATATAGACTAAAAAAATAATTAATTGCACAGATTATGACTACTTTACGAGACAAATTTTTTATCCTTATTAATCCATGATTTGACAATGTGGTACTACAGTAACATGTGGTAATGACGGATTAATTAGGCTTAATAAATTTGTCTCGCGGATTACTGTGGACTTGTGTAATTTATTTTATTATTACTATCCGAACAATCTCATATGACACCCGATGTGACATCCCTAAACTTTAGCCCCTAGATTTAAACACCGCCTGAATATCATGACAAGTAGCTGTCTCACTAAAACTAGTTGATCACTGAACTTATTTGAATCAGTGCATGACTTGCCTAACTTACATTTGGTTTTAATGTGGTTGTCGGATACCATAAAAAGGGGTACCCGAAGTAAGAACCGAAAAAAATTGCTTAGACCATTTAAATAACGAAACCAAAATACAACCGCAGGCAAACCCGCCACATCCAAGGCCCGGCCCACCTCGAACAACATCCAGGCACAACCGAAGCAGGCTCGGCCCAGAACCATACCACGAGGCCTCGGACGAGCCACCGATTCTCTGACTCGCCCGAGGCCCCGCACCACGAGGCCTCGGACGAGCCACCGATTCTCCGACTCGCCCGAGGCCCTGCGCTACGAGGCCTCGGACGAGCACCCAGTTACCGACTCGCTCGAGGCCGGCTCGGCATCAACCCCGTCACCGCTTTGACCGACTTCTCTGATAGGGCGTCACATCCAACTGAAGCGTTCAACCACTCCCACAACGTCAGCCGCGCGACGGCACAGTACAGCGGAGTGACCGACGAGATGGAAGTCACATTAACGCCCTACCATCCGGGACAGGACGGGGCGGGGGTTACCGGCCGCTGTGCTCGGCACTGTGCCCACGACTGACGCCCGTGCTACGCTGTGCTACCTAACCCCTGCTCCAAGGACAGCGCGGCATGGAAAGTCATGCCCGGGACCCTGTAGCCTTGGAATCGATGCACAAGGCCAACTGCTCTCTCCGAGCCTCGGCTAAACCACTCTTGGGTTCCTGTAGCCTCGGGGCTTGCACCCGCCGAGCCCCCCCACGATGGCTCAGCCTCTGCACCAACTGGGCCTCGGCTCTCTACGTCACCGACGCACTGGGACCGGCACGTCGCCCGCAGTACGTGCCACGCCCTGCGCTAGGCTGCAGGAGCTCCCACGTCGTGCACGGGGCCTAGCCCCTGTAGCCTCGGAATCAGCGTACCCACGCCGTCGCATCAACCCGGCCTCGGCTCTCCACGCTGGTCAAACCCACAACGACCAGCACGTCTCCAACAGAAGAAGGCACGCCTGTCGGGCCACCACAGGAGCTCCCACGTCGCACAGGATCAGGCGTGACCGGCGCGTCGCTCCAGTGCACCAAAGACAAGACCGCTCCAGCGACCATACCGCCACAGTGACAAGCTGCAGGGCTCGGGCATGTCGCCTCTGCCAAACAGAAACACCATGTAGCAAATACATGTACCGCCCCCGTGCCTCCCTTCGGCTATAAAAGGGAGTGACCGGGGCCGCTCCTAGGGAGGGGAAATCGGATCAGATCACACACACACACACACCGGTGCAAGCCATGCACAATACTCTGTAACACACACGCTCCTTCACTGCGAGAGATCAACATCTCAAGCAACACACACTGCAATTCATAAAGACCTGGAGCTAGCTCCCTCTCTCGCCTAGCTTGTAAGCCCCTACTACAAGCACCTCAGTGCAAGGAATACAAGATTGCCCCCTCAGACTAGACGTAGGGCACCTATTGCCTAAACCAGTATAAACCTTGTGTCTCTTTGCATCACCATCCGAGATTAGGAACACGCAGTACACTTTCACTAGTCGGTTGAGGACCCCCAGTCCAAAATGCCAACAGTTCGCGCGCCAGGTAGGGGAACTGCTGCGTGTCAGCTTAGTCATCCCAACAGATTCCGGATGGTAGAGCCCGTGCGACCTCTGTGTCTCGGCACGATGATCTAGTTTGGGAGCCTAGAGTTCATGTCTCTTGGATATGAGTACGACATGGTACTCCTCCCACCCAGAGCCCCATCGACCGACGACGACATCACGCACCAGCAGCCTAGGCGCAGGCGGCGCCCGGGCCGCCGTTCTTGTCACGCTCGCCAGGCGCGACGCGGGCGGGACCACCCCGACACCACGCAAGTTCAGGGCGACGATCCGCGCTCCGCCAGTATCCAATGTCCGGCTGTTGGCGCAGAGTCCCTGGCTGGGGACCTGTCTAGCTTAAGCCTCGGCAAGGGAAAGACACCGGTGGCGCGCAGCGACGCCCTGCCATCAAGCTCTGCCCCACCACCTCCTGAGGAGCCAACTCCGGCGGACCGGGGCCCAGCGACGACACAATCCCCGTACCTCTTCGGGTTGAGCAATGACGCCGCGGCCTACGCTTCCGCTCACGCAGAGCTCCTAGGACGCCACCAACGTTCTGCACTCGACCTCATCGTCGCAACCCCGACCCACACCCACGCTGACTCCTCGGAGGAGGACGAGGCATGGGCCGGAGCGGACTTATCTGGGCTTCGTGACCCTAAAGACAAACGCCGCTTCATAGCCGCTAGTGACTACTACTTCGGCTACTCCGACTCTGAGGACGAAGATGCTTACGACCCGACTCGTGAGTGCTTCAACGTCGAGCTCGGGATGTCAAACGCAGGCAACGGGGATGAGGGGGCAGGCAATCGTTCCCCGTCCCGTGTAGGGGCAAGCAACGCCACACCGCCACGCGTCGAGCCCCCGCCAGTGTGGGACGATGTCCCCGCCCCCGAGGAACTTCGACGCCTAGACCTGGAGCAGCTCCGTGAGCTTCAGGCCAAGGTCGAACAAGACCGACTCCTTCTGCAGCAGCTCCGAGACACTCTTGAGCGAGAGCAGCGGGGTCGCGGTGAGGGCGGAGCAGCCCGGCGGAGGGCTCGCGACGTCAACCACGGCATCAACAACGACGAATGGGGCGAGCAACCCCCTATTTTCAATCACGCTACATGATCCGGCTTCACTTTGCCGCCTCCAACAACGTGGCCGAGTATGAGGCCCTCGTCAATGGTTTGCAGATCGCCATCGAACTTGGAGTACGGCGTCTCGACATATGGGGCGATTCGCAGCTCGTCGTCAATCAAGTGATGAAGGAGTCGAGCTGCCATGACCCCAAAATGGAGGCGTACTGCAAGCTGGTACGCCACCTAGAAGACAAGTTCGATGGCCTCGAGCTCAACCACATTGCGTGAAGATTCAACGAGGACGCAGATGAACTGGCAAAGATGGCATCAGCACGGGCTCTGGTCCCCCCGAACATCTTCGCTAGAGACCTCCACAAGCCCTCCGTCAGCTATGCCTCGGCGGCAGAAGAGGGCCCATCGATTGAGCCCACCGCTGGGCCCGAGGCCCCCTTTGTCACCGAAACCCCTGTGGCCAAGCCCGAGGCCATGGAAATCGACACGAAGCCTCCCAAGGCCGACCAGGGTACGGACTGGTGAGTCTCGTTCCTTGATTGCCTCATTCGAGGAGAGCTTCCTGCAGACAGGACCGAGGCCCGATGGCTTGCGCAACGAGCCAAAGCTTATGTCCTCAGCAACAGCGAGTTGTATAGGCAAAGCCCATCTGGTGTCCTCCAGCGATGCATCACCACAGAGGCATGCCAAGCCCTACTTTGGGACTTGCACGCAGGAGCCTGCGGGCACCATGTAGCGCCTCGAACGCTTGTCGGAAACGCCTTCTGCCATGGATTCTACTGGCCAACGGCGGTGGCTGATGCCACCAAGCTGGTGCGCTCCTGCGAGGGATGCCGGTACTATGCACGGCAGATGCACCTCCCGGCCCAAGCCCTCAAAACCATCCCCATCACATGGCCATTCGCTGTGTGGGGGCTGGACATGGTTGGGCCTCTGCAGAAGGCCCCCGGGGGCTATACCCATTTGCTGGTGGCCATTGACAAGTTCTCCAAGTGGATCGAGGCTCGTCCGATCACCCGAATCAAATCTGAGCAAGCAGTGCTATTCTTGACTGATATCATCCACAAGTTTGGGATTCCAAATACCATCATCACCGACAATGGGACGCAATTCACCGACCACAAGTTCCTGATGTTCTGCGATGACCACCACATCTGTGTGGCCTGGTCGGCCGTAGGACACCCTAGGACAAATGGCCAAGTAGAACGTGCCAACGGCATGATCCTACAAGGTCTCAAGCCAAGAATACACAATCGGTTGAAGAAATTTGGCAAGAAATGGCTTGCCGAACTCCCGTCGGTCATCTAGAGCCTGAGGAACACTCCGAGCCAAGCCACGGGGTTCACACCGTTCTTCCTGGTCTATGGAGCCGAGGCCATCCTCCCCACTGACTTGGAGTATGGTTCCCTGAGGCTACAAGCCTACAACGAGCAAAGCAACCGCACTACCCACGAGGACGCCCTCGACCAACTGGAGGAAGCCCAAGACGTCGCGCTGCTACACTCGACCAAGCCCTACGACGCTACCAAGCTCGACGCATTCAAAGCCGAGACCTAAAGGTGGGTGACCTGGTGCTGAGACTGAGGCAGAGCAGTAAGGGCCGCCACAAGCTGACCCCGCCATGGGAAGGGCCGTACATCGTCGCCCAAGTACTAAAGCCCGGGACCTACAAACTAGCCAACGAGAAGGGCAAAATCCTCACCAACGCTTGGAACATAGAACAGCTACATCGCTTCTACCCTTAAATTCCCAAGCATTGTTTACATTGTTTCTCGAAATACAATAAAGAAGCGTTCTTTAGTTGTTATAATTTTTTCGAGAAACCCCCAAGCCCATCGATAGGGGCTCGGCGTTGCAATAACGCTATAAGGGAGACTCGGTTCTGCCTCTACAGAATCGAGCCTCCCTGGGGGGCTAGAAGGGGGGAACCCCCCCTAAGTCCCAGACACTGTTTTTTAATAATCGCTTTTCGAAAAAATTTCTACGCCAAACTCTCTCGCGTACTATGACAAATCGATTGTAAAAAACCTAAGGACCAAAAGTTCGCCTCGAAGCCAAAAGGCCGCCCGAGCCACGAGACAGCCTACGCCTCTTGGCTATGGCAACTCCCTCACCACCTTTCGCCTGAAGGGCAGCTTAGGCTCCGAGGAAGTTTTTGCAAAGGACTTGTCTAAAAACGAGACAGAGGGCAATGGCTCGGAAATATAGTAGAAAAAACAATTAAAAAACATATATACACAAGTAATGTAATGGCCACGACGACCACAAGCGTTATGGCACAACGATGTAAGTCCTAATCTATTTACATGACCCCTTTGGCCCAGATCAAAACTCAGGGTCGCCAGCGTCGACGGTCGGCGTAGAAGGAACCACCTCCTCTTCGAACAGCCGGGCCAGTGCCACGCTAGGGGCCTCAGCCTCCTCCACCAGCTTTAGGACCTCCTCCTCGGCCTTCTCATCATCCTCGACCACGACGTAACCGTCGCTGACGGCCTCGAGGTCGATGCCGGCATAGTGCGAGGAGACAACGGCCAGGGCGCGCTTGACGCCCGTATGCAGCGCCCCCTGGAGCCGCTCATGGACGCGGCCGCTCAACGTGATCAGGCAGCTCCTAAGGGAGCGACCTGACTCGACCCCCCCGACCTCTAGGGCCTTGCAGGCGGTACGGGCGGCGCTCTGCAGCACATTATGCTTCGGGATCTTGGCATCAAGCACCGCCTGCACCGCGACGAAGGCCTTGGCTGCCTGGAAGGCCTCCTTCTCCAACGCTGCGCCAAGACAAGCGGGATGGGGTTAAGCACAAAAGGAAATAAGCCAAACAGGGGCGAAGGCCTATGAGACTCACCCTCGGCTTTCTCCTTCCAGCTTTGGACCTCGACTCGAGAGGCCTCGGCCGCCCTGGAAGCCTCTCTCTCCAGCTCTGCACCACGTCGGGTAGTTAGAGGTCGAACGCAAGAAAAACAAATAAAACAGGGGGTGCAGCTCAATAGGACGCACCCTCGGCCTTTTCCTTCCAGGCTAAGGCCTTGGCCTGGGAGGCCTCGGCCACCTTGACAGTCTCCGCCAGGGCACCTTTCATTAGCAGGTGCGCACCCTGCTCTGCACCTAGCTGCCCAGTGACGGCCGTGGCAGAGGCCGCCACTTGTTTGGCCCGGGACCTGAAGGTGTCCCGCTCGCCGGCCACCCGGGTCAGCTCCTCCTCCAGCTCCTTGATCTACGCCGCCAAAGGGGCGGCCTGCTCCCGAGCTGTGGCCGCCTCGGCCTTCATGTCAGCACAGCGAAGGCGGAGGTCCTCCACCTCCGCGCTCCGCGTCGACAGAAGCTCGTTGGCACCAGCATCCCAGACGTCCCTCTCCCGCCGGAGGAACATCGATTTCTCGAGGGACCGGGCCTTGAGCTCCTAGATAAGCAAAACACAAGTCAAGTACTGTGAGAGAACTCAGAAAAAAGACGACGCGGCACAAGACAGAAAACACGTACCTAGGCGACACCGGGCAAGTCCTCAGCCACAACGGACAACGCTGTCCGCAGCGACCGCTTCACCAGTTGGCAGAATTGCTCGAGAGAGCTCCAGCGCCCCCCTCAGCCATGTCCTCAAGGGTGAACCGAGGCTCCCCCTCAGGGTCGTCTCGGCTCCGCCATAGAACATGCGGGCTGCCCCACCCGTGGGGCTCGGGTCGGACCTAGACAAGGGCCGAGCTCCCCTCGACAGGAGTTGGGACTGGCTGCTCCGCGGTGCTAGCCGCCTCGACGTCCGCCACCTCCTTCCCTGGGAAGTATCATCGGAGGAGATTGTCTGAACCTCCTGGGCGCTCTCCTGCGATGGCGGCAGGTCTTGGACCGGGAGCGGTACCGAAGCTTGCCCTGCCTCCATCTTCGCATCCTGGGCCGTTGGCTCCGCCACGCCCGCCTCCACCACCTCGGCCTCGGTGGTCCCGGGAGCCCCGGCGTCCGCCACCTCGACTTTAGGAGCCCTGGCCTTAGAAGTCCTGGGCGCCTCCTCCCCCACCTGCTCTGTGGCCGCCTCGGCAGCCTCTCCTTGGGCGACCGGCTCCTTCGGGTCGGCCCTGGCCGATGCCACGCCACGCTGCACGGCGGCCTGCGCGTCCACCACCCATCGAGCAGCAGAAATGGTGCTCACCTTGAGCGCCTTAAGTGGCGCCAGGGCGGGTGCTTCCGCCTGACGCTTCTGGCTAAAAACAAACCACTCATGAGGTCAGCATATGACCAAAAATTAGTGGGAAATGCTGCGAAACCCGTTGAAAAAACGCTTACCTCGAACGGGGAACCAGTACCTTCCGCACCGCGTCCCTCGTCCTCGGCGGTGGCTGTGGCAGTGGCGGTGGCAGTGACGCGGCCACCGTGTCTGCCGGTACCGGCCGGCCCTCGCTAGACTCCAATGCCTTCTCTGCCCTCTGCGAAGGCGGTTGGGCCGCCCCCACCGTCGCTCGCTCCACCTCCACCGTCGAGCCCATCGGACTGACGGCGCGCTTCCCCGACGCCTGTCTCTTGGGCGTGTCGGCCTCGGCCCTAGGGCGGGCGATCGCTAGCCTCGAGGCGCCCTCTCCTCCACCTCCTGGAGACGCTGGGCCACTCGCTGACGCCCCAGGCGTCATCTCCCTGATGTCAGGGAGGTGGTCCAGGGGACCTCGCCCCGCCTCGATCTCATCGTCGTCGTCGCTCGAAAGGTCCAGCGACAACGATGACGGAGACGGCTCCTCCGAGAGACCGTCGTGCCTCTGCTGTCGGTGACGTTTCTCCAGCTCGTCGCGCTCGAGGCTCTTCCTCTTGTGCCTTGCCTCCTCGGCGTCCTTCCGCTCCTTGTATGCCTCGGTGTGTGCCCTGTTCGTGGCTCGCCGCTCTGCGTCCTCGGGAACGGGCGGCGAGGAGGCTCGCACATCCCTCATCCCCTGTAGGAACGACAAACGCAATAAGGCAACGGACTGAAAAGGCGAGGAGCAAGAAGGCCTTGGGGGCCGCAACAACGCGCAACTCACCAGAGAGAGATACCCCCGCGATGGGCGCAACGGGAACGGGGTCAGGCCACTGCTCCTCAGCCGCCCCTCCACCGTCTCTCTCACCCGACGCAGAATCTCCTCGTCAGAGAGGGCGACGGTGGACATCCGAATGCCATCAATCAGCTCATCTGGTGTCATCTCGAACAGGCGCTGCCGCCGAGCCATCACCGGTAGCACCCTCCGGCGGTGGAAGGCTGCCATGACCACGGCCGCCGTAAGGCCGTGGCTACGCAGCCTCTCCAAGGCCCTTAGGAGCGGCTGTAGCTTGGGCTGATCAACCAACTGGACGCCGTACCTCCACCTCTTCGGCTGGCTCTCCACGATCTGCCCGGTATAGGGGGAAACCCGCCATCATCATTGCAGAGGTAGAACTAGCTGTTGTACCAGTGGCGGTTGGACGACGTGAGCTGGGTCGGGATGTAGAGGGGCTGCCGGTCTTGGCGCACTTGGAGAGTGCAGCCGCCTGCCCTCAACGCCTTCCACGTGCCCATCGTGCCCGCCGGCTTGGTGGTGAGCCCTGCTTGAAAGAGGTGGAGTCACAGCTCCCAGTGGGGGGCAATGCCCAGATACCCCTCGTAGACGGCAACGAAGATGGCCGCCTGCGCGATGGAGTTAGGGTTGAAGTTGTGGAGCTCCACGCCGTAGTAGTGCGGGAGCACCCGCATGAACCGGTCCGCCGGCAAGCCGAGGCCACGCTCGTGGAAGGTCACGAAGCTCATGATGTAGCCATCACGTGGCCTCGGCTCCAGATCGCTCCCCGGAGCAATCCACTCCAGCCTGTTGGGGTTGGAGACCGGGTGGAGGAGACCGTCATCGACGAGCGACTGCAGCGTCTCCATGGACACGTTAGATGGACCCCAAGGATCCGCCTGGAGGACAATAGCGCCACCAGGCATGGGTGCGGTGGAGAATGCGACTACGGCAGTAACACGTGCTCTCGCTTACTCTCTCTCTCTTCTCCCCCCTTCTCCCTTCTTCTCCCCGACGCTCTCTTCCACTGTTCCTGGCAACCGCTCGAGGGCAGAAAGTGCGAGTGCAGGCAGAAAAGGTAAGGAGGGGCAGGGGCGCGGCTCGTCACGTATTTATGAGGGAGAAGGCAAACGAGCGGGCGATAAAACCAGGAAGATAAGGTGCAGTTAATGTGGATCCGATTAAACCACCCACGCATCCACCTTTTTCTCGCTAGCCACGCACGTATGGTAACGTCCCATCCGCGGACACCATGTAACGGCAGGCACCGTTCCGTCTCCCTGAGAAACCGCCTCAAAAGGCGCACCCACTATCGTTAGCTGATGGGAAGGGAATATTCCCCACTTGATTCCTTTCAGACTAAGGAACTGGGCACCGAGCCCGTTACGGTCCAGGGGTTCGAAGGCTGGGCCCCCGAGGGTCTCGACAGCCGCCCTAGGACAAACAGAGTCAGGGATGACTATGGGCGAGCCCGTACATGGCCGAGGCCCAAGCAAGCAGTTGCTTGGGATGCCCTAAGTTGTGTCCGAGACCGGCAGGGAGGTCTCTAAATGGGATCGCACCGTAGGGAGGCACCGAGCCCCCAGGTCCAATTGAACGGCCCTGGGACCCACTAGAGAAGCCCTCTGATACTTTTGGAGCGTGTCTCTGGACCGCTAGCCAACCCCTATCGAATGGGGCATGGGCCTCCACTTGGACTTACCCGATAAACAGCTCACCGGAGGTGTCACTGCTCGCGCCCACCGAGGGTAGCCTAGCACACTCCACCCCTCCTTCCGAACGAAAAGGATGCGCGAGGGCCGCACAAAAAAGACAGGGAGACTCCTGATCGCCCTCTTGCTCTGAGTAGAGGCTCGGGGGCTCTTCCTGCAACCAAGCCGAGGCCCAGCGACCCGAACTCACACTTAGGGGCTCGACAAACGTGATAAAATGACTAAGGAACTGGGCACCGAGCCCGTTACGGTCCAGGGGTTCGAAGGCTGGGCCCCAAGGGTCTCGACAGCCGCCCCAGGACAAACAGAGTCAGGGATGACTATGGGCGAGCCCGTACATGGCCGAGGCCCAAGCAAGCAGTTGCTTGGGATGCCCTAAGTCATGTCCGAGACTGACAGGAAGGTCTCTGAATGGGATCCCACCGTAGGAAGGATCCGAGCCCCTAGGGCCAATCGAACGGCCCTGGGACCCACTAGAGAAACCCTCTAATACTTTTGGAGCACGCCTCTGGACCGCTAGCCAACCCCTATCGAATGGGGCACGGGCCTCCACTTGGACTTACCCGATAAATAGCTCACCGGAGGTGTCACTGCTCGCGCCCACCGAGGGTAGCCTGGCACACTCCCCCCCTCCTTTCGAACGAAAAGGATGCACGAGGGCCGCACAAAAAAGACAGGGAGACTCCTGATCGCGCTCTTGCTCCGAGCAGAGGCTCAAGGGCTCTTCCTACAACCAAGCCGAGGCCCAGCGACCTAAACTCGCACTCGGGCGCTCGGCAAATGCGATAAAATGACTAAGGAACTGGGCACCGAGCCCGTTATGGTCCAGGGGTTCGAAGGCTGGGCCCCCGAGGGTCTCGACAGCCGCCCCAGGACAAACAGAGTCAGGGATGACTATGGGCGAGCCCGTACATGGCCGAGGCCCAAGCAAGCAGTTGCTTGCCATGCCCTAAGTCGTGTCCGAGACCGGCAGGGAGGTCTCTGAATGGGATCCCACCGTAGGGAGGCACCGAGCCCCAGGGCCAATCGAACGGCCCTGGGACCCACTAGAGAAGCCCTCTAGTACTTTTGGAGCGTGTCTCTAGACCGCTAGTCGACCCCTATCGAATGGGGCACGGGCCTCCACTTGGACTTACCCGATAACAGCTCACCGGAGGTATCACTGCTCGCCCACCGAGGGTAGCCTGGCATACTCCACCCCTCCTTCTGAGCGAAAAGGATGCGCGAGGGCCGCACAAAAAAGACAGGAAAACTCCTGACCACCCTCTTGCTCCGGGCAGAGGCTCGGGGGCTCTTCCTGCAACCAGGCCGAGGCCCAGCGACCCGAACTCGCACTCGGGGGCTCGGCAAACGTGATAAAACCCCTCACTGAACAGGGAAAAAGCCCCTGGAGGAATAAATCCACTCCTCCAAGACCTCGGGGGCTACACCCGGCGGGTGAGCTCGCGCACACCCACCGGAGCCTCGAGCACAAAACACAATCCCGACGGGAGCTGCTGCGAGACAAGTCTCGTCAAAACCTCAGGGAGAGTGCTCACACTCCCCCCAAGGCTCAGGGGCTACTGTCGGATATCTTAAAAAGGGGTACCCTAAGCAAGAACTGAAAAAAATTGCTTAGACCTTGTAAATAACAAAACCAAAATACAACCGCAGGCAAACCCGCCACATCCAAGGCCCGGCCCACCTCGAACAACATCCAGGCACAACCGAAGCAGGCTCGGCCTAGAACCATACCACGAGGCCTCGGACGAGCCACCGATTCTCTGACTCGCCCGAGGCCCCGCGCCACGAGGCCTCGGACGAGCTACCGATTCTCTGACTCGCCCGAGGCCCCGTGCTATGAGGCCTCGGACGAGCACCCAGTTACCGACTCGCTCGAGGCCGGCTCGGCATCAACCCCATCGTCGCTTTGACCGACTTCTCTGATGGGACGTCACATCCATCTGAAGCGTTCAACCACTCCCACAACGTCAGCCGCACGATGGCACAATATAGCGGAGTGACCGATGAGACGGAAGTCACATCAACGCCCTGCCATCCGGGACAGGACGGGGCGGGGGTTACCGGCCGCTGTGCTCGGCACTGTGCCCACGACTGACGCCCGTGCTACGCTGTGCTACCTAACCCCTGCTCCAAGTACAGCGCGGCATGGAAAGTCATGCCCGGGACCCTGTAGCCTTGGAATCGACGCACAAGGCCAACTGCTCTCTCCGAGCCTCGGCTAAACCACTCCCGGGTTCCTGTAGCCTCGAGGCTTGCACCCGCCGAGCCCCCCCACGATGGTTCAGCCTCTGCACCGACTGGGCCTCGGCTCTCTCGCCACCGACGTCTTTGGGACCGCACGTCGCCCGCGAAGACGCCACCACGCCTGCGGCCAGCTGCAGAGGAGCTCCCACGTCGTGCACGGGGCCTAGCCCCTGTAGCCTCGGAATCAGCGTACCCGCGCCGTCGCATCAACCCGGCCTCCGCTCTCCGCGCCGGTCAAACCCACAATGACCAGCACGTCTCCAACAGAAGAAGGCACACCTGCCGGGCCACCACAGGAGCTCCCACATCGCACATGATCAGGCGTGACCGGCGCGTCGCTCCAGTGCACCAAAGACAAGACCGCTCCACCGACCATACCGCCACAGAGACAAGCTGCAGGGCTCGGGCATGCCGCTTCTGCCAAATAGAAACGCTATATAGCAAATACATGTACCGCCCCTGTGCCTCTCTTCGGCTATAAAAGGGAGTGACCGGGGCCGCTCCTAGAGAGGGGAAATCGGATCAGATCACACACACACCGGTGCAAGCCACGCACAACACTCTGTAACACGCACGCTCCTTCGCTGCGAGAGATCAACATCTCAAGCAACACACACTGCAATTCACAGAGACCTGGGGCTAGCTCCCTCTCTCGCCTAGCTTGTAAGCCTCTACTACAAGCACCTCGGTGCAAGGAATACAAGATCGCTCGCTCAGACTGGACGTAGGGCATCTATTGCCTGAACCAGTATAAACCTTGTGTCTCTTTGCATCACCATCCGGGATTAGAAACACGTAGTACACTTTCACTAGTCAGTTGAGGACCCCGATCCAAAACACTAACAGTGGTCTTACTGTTTTGAAGAATCTTAGGACAAGCATTCCGTAGCATTCCATCGAAAATGTGTAAGGCGCGTACGCGTACCCAGGATGACGTATTCTGTCCGCATACTAGATCGCATGAATGTCAGGGCCGGGCCGGGCCGGGCCCAATCTGCCAGTCAACATTGTTCTGCAGCTTCAATTTGTCCGTTGCTACGTACTGAAGATTTCAACGAAAAGAATTGTATTCACAACTTGCACACAAAACATCGATCATCTCACGTTCTGCACCGAACTCATGCGAATCCTCCAAATTAAAGTAGACAAAACCGCCGAGATGGAAATGTTCAGCACATTCATATGGCGACCAAGACAGTCAATCCTGCCGAGCCAGAAAGACCATACAGACTGACCGATTCATCTTCTCTTCACACTTGGTTGATAGTGACTGAAAAATACTGTTCTAGCTGAATTGTTGTGAGAGAAAAATACTGTTCTGGCTGAAAAAAAAAACCGAACAAACCGGATTTAAGGTAAGCCGAACAAGACCAATAACTTCAAATCTTCCTTCAGTCCTATGATCAAACGCACACTGAGAGTTCATCACTCCTTTGCCCACTGCCGCTATATATATGCATGCATGCCCTCCAATTCCTTTGCATCTCCAAACAAATCACAGAGCTTCGCAGAGCATTTTGCATTTCCGTTCTTCTTCAGCTTCTTCAGCAGCTGTGAATTAATGGCATCCGTGAAGGCATACGTGCTGCTGTTCACGGCCTTCTTCTTCTCCGGGCTCGTGCAGCTGTCCATGGCGCAGCACAAGCAACCGGCGGCAGCGCGGGTGATTGACGCAAAGGGGATTGATCAAGCGATCGCGTACCTGCTCATGTTCGCTGCGCTGTTCGTCACCTACTTCGCGCACTGATGATGATCGCTGCCTCAGTAGACAGTAGTACAGCATCATGAGTGGTCTGAAGCAGATGAGCCCCTTGATGTAGCTGTAGTGCTGTTATAGGTTCTGATTCGCACTCGTGCATCAGTTCAGTTCGTTCCGATCAGTTTGCTCTCAATTTGTTAAAAAAGAGCAAATTAATGATGATGTATCGAGAATTCCTTATAAGTTAATTAAAAAGGCTGTTAATTTTTTTTTGCAAAAAAATCTCAGCAGTGTACATGACAGTTTTGAGTATTGTGCAGTAGTGTAGAGAAATGTAGTAGAAACGACCACTTTACTCTAATAATACCTATACGTGATCATGAAAGTCTAAAAATTGGCATGTAAGCACATTTTAAGTGTATATATTTGTGATAAAATTTATTTGAACAAATTCACCTCATCGATGTGATAATATGATAAATCAACATGCTTATGTTCAACACGTTAGTGCTAAATTCATTTATTACATTGGAGCTATTTTGAGCCTTATTGCCGATTGGAATGCTTTTACAGCAATAACCAAGCCAAATATGAAGTTTTCTATCTAGGCTAGTCTAGTCATTTCATATTTCATTGGGCGTGAAACATGTTCTTTCTTTTAGTGATTCGTTGCTGGTCGTGCAGCAAGGGCCAATAATTAAGTTTCAATATTTGGAGAAGTCACTAAAAGCTATATCTTGATAAATGCCTTGACATCATTATATATTTTGACGAATTCTAAATTCGGTATATTTCAAGCACAACCAGAATATTAAATTTCTCCTAGTAAGGTGAAGTTTTTCTAGTGTTTTAGCATTCAAAATTTAGTATAATTTTTTCCTACCAAATGCCTCCTGGTGAGAATCCCATGTGATATGACTATTGATTGTGTTTTTTTTTACTACTTTAAAACACTGGAGAATTCCACTATTTTGGTAGTGTTAAAGCACAAAAACATTAAGATTAACATATTGACAAACATTAAGGCTAACATATTGACTCAATGAGCATTGTTTTTTAACGTCATCAAAGGATGTAATTTTCAAATTAAAGGAAGACTGATGCAAAATAACCAAGTTAGAGCCAGACTGCGAAAACACGCGAAGCCAGTTTCTGAAGCCGGCTAAGCTGGTTTTCTCGATAAGGACCAAATCATGGCCAAATTTTCCAAATGAGCTTGGGATTGATTTAGGTGATTGGATGACAAATAGACTAATTGTTGGACATCATTGCTATTTGCTCTAATATATTTTTAGGTTCGCATAAACCTCACAGAAAAACAGGAGAGGCATATATTGACAACAAAATACGAACAAAAGGGGTTGATCCTCGAAATTACAGCACAAACAAGCTTAGCCGGTATGGTTTGTTGTCAATACAGATTTGGGAAAATACAGATTCGAAAAAAAAAACAGCAAAAACCAGCTTAGCCGGTTTCCTAAACCGGCTAAGATGGTTTTGTAAACTTCCCAGATCAAAGAATGAATCACACTACTGAGTTTCTCTCGTTAAGATGATTGAAAAACATATATAGAACACCCAATTTGAAGTACAGACCAAGGAATGACGCTCTCCTAGAATTGAGTTGGATTTTAATGCGTTTTGCAAGAGTTCTCGAGATCCCTTGTGGGATAAGCCACCTTGTCCTTATAAATATAAGTAGATCACGAACGATTGGGGTATCCAATACATAATTGAAGAAAAACCAACCCACTCTACCTCTCTTTTAGCCTAATATCCTCCAACCTCCATATTGCTGTTCATCGCTTGATCTGACAACCAGGGATGGCACTCTAGGTTTGTTGGCCGACCTAGGGCAACCTGCCAGCATCCTTTCCTCGATGGGGTCCTTCTGGGATGAGAGCTTCGATGACACTTTTGCAGTTTGCTAGTTTGCCTTAACTAGTCGTTCTTCACGTAAGCACAATAGTTACCCTTTGCTGGTTTGGTCGTAAACCTATCCGCTCTTTACCGTGAAAGCATAAAAAACTGTGTAGAGCCATTCAGTTCATGCAACTGCCATTCATCAGAATAATAGTTCACATTAAGAACTCAACATATTCTACAATGCACCTCTAAATAATTTTTGACTCCTGCCTAGACACTTCTATGGCTTGTTTGTTCAAGTTTTATCCAACATAACATTTTTTTCTCGAACACGCTCAGGAAAACTGCAGAAGGATTTTTTCCACTCCATATCACAAGCATAGTTGGAGGAACATAATGGCCCCGTTCACTGGTCTGAATTTTGGCTGAAAAACACTGTTCCGGCTAAATTATTGTGAGAGAAAAACACTGTTCCGGCTGAAAAAATAAGCCGAACAAACCAAATTTAACACAAGCGAACGAGGCCAATAAAACAGAGACCGTGCCTGGAGGACGGTGACAGCAGGGACCAATCCTTCCCTTGCCCGTTAGGACTTGGATAAAAAAACAGTGGGCAAAAAGAAAAACTGAGCAAAAAAAAGAAGAAAAACTGAGCAAAAAAAAAGGAGGACGGTGGCAGCAGGGACCAATCCTTCCCCTGTTAGGACTTGGATAAAAAAACAGTGGGTAAAAAAGAAAAACTGAGAAAAAATAATTGGTCTCTCTGGGGATCGAACAGGTTCGTCAGTTGCCAGCACGCTATGTTGGTGAGTTCATTTAGGAGACCCATAAAATTTATATGATGTAGTAGTGGACAGACTTGGCGACAGGCGACCTCGCGATGGGCTGGCCCAACTAAGCCACGTGAATAAGGCAGACCTTAATTAAAATAAAATAAAATAAAAACACTCGCGTTCACCCCAGTTGGGCCGCTCGGCTGTCCTTGCACGCGGGGAGACCGGAGACGGGAGTTTCCAGCTACGATCTCCAGACCGTCTCCAGCCACGAGCACGATCTCCAGACGCCATAACACACTCCGTAGCCCTGTTCACTCGGCCTTGTTTGAGTTATAAGCCGTATTTTTTTCAGTCAACGAATAATATTTTTTTCTCATGCTAAATCAGTCAACAGTACTTTCAGCCATGGCTTATCAGCCAAACAAGCCCAAGCGAACAAGGCTAGGATCGTGCTTGCTCTTTCCTGATTTATAGGATCTCTACAATGTGGAATGAACGCAGGAACAGATTGATCAAGTCTGTCATGTCCAGAAACAAACTTAATATGTCGTATCTCAAAATTTACAGTGTTTGTAACAAATTTTACAGTGTATATCAAACAATGATATGCCGTATGCTCAAGCTCTCTACATTACAACTATATGAAATTTAATCATTATATTTCATTCTTGTAGCTAACGCCATTCAGACACCAGAACTCTGATATTTGGAACAAGCTTCCACAATTAGTCATAGAACAAAGAAGATCGGCATAGCACAAGCATAAGCTCACAATGTGAAGTAGCAAACCAATTGTACTGACAATACTGTTTATTGGTCACACTGAAACCTGAATGCACAATAACCACCAGCCTTATGCATGACTTTCCAACTTATATACAAATTTACGAGAGCTAAAGCGACTTTGTTGATGACATAATATAGTTAAGTGACACTAATCATTGAACCCTGACAAGCATGACTGGCTGACTGCATAGGCTCAGACCTTCGAGCCATCGATTTCAGCAGCGTAAACCTGGCCATATTCGCCCTTGTTGTCATCCTCGTCCAGGTAGTCAGCCCTTGCATTGAGGACCAGCATCTGGCAAACAAGCCAGAAGAGGGAGGCATCAAGGGCAAGGAAAGCAGCGACACCAAACAGGCCGGTCTTTGCAGTAGGGCACTGGTAATTCATGTCGTGATGGATGTTCTTGCTGCGGTGAAGTCCCTCGGTGACAGTTGCCCAGAACAACATTGCAGAAGCCAGGGTTGAGACAAGCCTGATTTCACATAAAGGGAACAGAATCAACAATGTGCATCTTTGTTACTACAAAGAGACTAAAGAGCAGAAAATAGCACGGTGCACATGTACTCATTCAAAAATAGTTATACAATGGCACTAATGGTAACAAAATATTGACAGCTCATACGCCAAAATTCAAAATCATCAGTGCAAAAAAATCATGATACAAGATTTAAGCATGATTATTAGCAAGGATTAATGGGATAAAAATAATTAATTCTCTGTGAACTTCTATAAGGGAAATTTTAAATTATTAGCATTGATTAAGAAACAAGATATAACATAGAAACTGATTTTTCAGAAATCTGAAATCTGAACTAATTTTTTCAGAAAAAAAACAAATGAGGATTACCTTATTGAAAGTTTCTTGTATCTAAGCACTGGTCAATTGGTTGTCGGAGACAGACCTGTCAATGGATAAGTCATGGCTGAACTTATGACCAGCAACGATGAACTTGGCAATGTCAAGGGGACGTTGCCATGGGATGGAACAACAGACTGGTTGCTGGACTACCAAGAGCCATACCAAAGCATCAGCGTGGAGTAATTTAAAATCTAGCTAATATATGCACACTTCTACATCGGATCAACAACAAATACTGCTATACGACCTTCAAAAAAAAAACAAATACTGCTATACAGCCTGTTGGACACATCATTATTCAGATTTAGCCAATAGGCACCAGTGAATTAGTCCCATGAAACCAACATCAAATAGACACTAACAGCATGTTCGTTTGGCTGGTTCGTATCGTTGTTGATTCGTGAAGTAGTACTACTGGCTGGTTTGTGTGAGAGAAAAATACTGTTCCGGCTGAAAATTTACGATCGTATACGACAAGCCACAGCCAAACGAACAGGCTGTTAAGATGTACAAATGAATCAAATAATGACCTGATCACAATGCCATTGCTGCTTGGACTGCAGCAAGCTCATCGGGCCTGTTCGTTTGAAGGAATTCTGGAGGAATTTAGATGGTTTGGAGGAATGCTGGAGGAATTTGTGAGAGAAAAACACTGTTCCTGATGAAAAAAAGAAGCGGATCAAGCCAGGTTTAAGGACACACGAACGAGGCTTAGCATTATGTGGAACAGGGCGAGCTGGTTGCTTGTTGGCTGGGACATGCTCCAGAAGCTGAGATTCCAACTCAGCTCCCTCCAGTTCTTTAAGTTCTGCTTCCAGTTCATCCTATAAGTTTTTTAGTGCAATAGGTATGGATGAAAACAGATCGGATACGAACGGATATCACTGATATTACATTTGTTTTCATATTTCTGTTCGGATTCAGATTCGAATACGGATATTGTCAACCATAACGGATAGGATACGATTGGATATCGACATCATAAATATGCGATTTGATTATTCGGATACGGATACGGTATCGGATGTTGAATATCCGGACTCGGATACGGACAGATTTGAACTCCTCTAAACGGATTCGGTCTCGAATACGGTCGGAAAATATCCGTACCATTTTCACCCCTAGCAATAGGTGCTAAGTGTGTTAGAGAAAATTATGCATAAGTTATACCATGAGACTCGTCAACAGTCTATGCCAAGGCTTAAAGCTAATCTCACATAAGTTATACCAAAATCGAGGCATTTCATTGTGTACTAATCAATTATTAAAGAAACTAAAACCGATCACTTGGAAGATTCAAACTTAGAAACAGTATCACACAGAAAGGAACTGATAACCGTGATTCATCCTAAAACTACAATTTCAAGTCACAATAATTCAATTCTTTTTCGTAAATAGACTGCAATTACTCATAGGCAATCTGGACACACCTTTTACTCAGGCAATTCAACAAGCACGTAGAGAGCACCATGATCCATCACATCACCAGCGAAGTACAAAGAGAAGACGCACCTTTCTAGAAGGACCACACAGAGCCAGAAGAATGGGGCATGGCCTGAACGCCGGACCTGCTGAGCGTGTGACGACGTGCTCCTCCTGGTCCGCCGGCGAGGCTACTGCTGCGTGCTAGCGTCTTCGCCTCTTCAGGGCTCGCCGGATCTGCGCTGTTGGGGTGTGCGATCCCGGATACCCACGGCAGATTATATGGGCATAGCCTCCAGGGGCGGCCTAGCCCATAAAACGAAGCCTTACGGGACACGATTATGTTCGGCGCCTCTCGCAAGACACCGGGAAGATATCTTGAAGATAGTACGAGATCTGTTAGGATACGTATGATCCCATGATTCCTGTAATCTATTATTACTTTTCGGTTATCTCTCAGATCTAACCGACTTATAACCCTGCCCCCCAGACTATATAAGGCGAGCAGGGACTCCCTCCAAACTCACGTAATATCATACGATAGCCAATACAAACCAACATACCACATGAGTAGGGTATTACGTCATACTGACGGTCTGAACCTGTCTAACTCGTGTGTCTCTGTTGCCTTCTTGTTCTTCATTACATGTCTCTCTGCCGATCAATCTACCTTCGTGAGATACCCCTCGGAGGTCTGCCGATAATATTCTATCGACAGTTGGCGCGCCAGGTAGGGGAGTGCGTGCTGTTTCTATATCGAACAAGATGGTACGTTCCGCAGGCTCTTCGTCCCTCCCGCAACCTGGCCAGATCTTCTTGGTCGGATCGATCTCATGGATCATCAACGCTGATGGAGTCGAAGAGCTCATCGAGCTGGTGCATATCAATTCTACGTCGATCACCCCAACACCTGTGACTGTAGATCTGATCTCGGAACCACCTCCGAGGTCGCCTTCATCGACAACTCGCCGCCCGCTCCCTCGCTACCAGAGGAGGCAGATCAACAACGACGATCTGATCGCATCCATCGATCAGGTTGGTCAGAAGCTTGCCGATTCCCTCTATCGCCGAATTGGCTCTGGGCACTCTGGTTCAGTGCCGACCACCCTCCGATCCAGATCTATCGGAGGCTGCTCGGAAAACTCCAGGGGTTGCAGCTCTGCCCTTCGGGCTTACCAACGCCGCCGCCTACCAGGATGTCCTAAGGGGCAACTTCGCCGACCAGGTTGGAGATGTCCAACCTCCCGCCGACCAGATCGCCGACTAGCCTCCGCTGCTCGTCAACATGCTGCACGTCGGCCGACACCCCAGAGCATCCCTCCAAACCATCCTAAGGAGAATCCAGACTTCGAGTCCCAGGGCTCTACGGAGACCATCGTCGAGACCACCACCGAACTACTTCCTCTCCCTCCTTTCCGTGGCGGCGCAATCTTCAACGTCAGCGTCGACAGCCCCCCTCGGAACGGAGAAACCAAGGAGGAATGCGCCGCTCGTGAGAACTGGAACGTCAACCGTACGCAGCGCCGAGCAAACGAGGTTGCCCTTACGATGGCCGAGGCTCAGCTTGACTCGCAAGGAAGGCCACTCCAACACAATCTTGACGATGAGTTTGTCCGTGTCGACGGCCACGACGTCTACAAGACCCCAAGCGCCAACCTGGCCGTGGCCACCAACGAGCTCGCCCGGCTCCCACAGACACCAGAGGTCGCCAAGGTCGCCGCCATGCTTAAAGCGGCGCACTATCAGGTCAATGAGATCCGCCAGGATCAGAGACCTTCATACTCCATGACCTTGATTCGCCGATCAGCTGCGCCAAGATCCGATCGTCGCCAAGGCGCTTCACCGACCAGCACCGTGATGACAGGCAGCCTCTCCAAGGAGGAGCTAGGGGCAACCGCATTGAACATCACAGCCAACATGACCAGGAGGTCGACCAGGACGTCTGAGTGCACCTCAACAATATCCGAGATGCACGACAATGTATCGATGAATGCCGCTTCGGTCGCCATGAAGAAGAAGTACGCCACCGCCAGGAGTACGAGCAAGAGTACAGTAACCCAAACTCAGCTCTCGAGCCGCTCAATGCCAGCAACGCTGTAGACGATGGTGCCGACAACCCCGAAGGGCCCCCAGCATTCACGAGGGCGCTCCAAACACTTTAGTGGCCTCATGGTTTCAAAATCACTGGGGTCGAGCCCTATGAGGGAAGGATGAACCCAACACAGTGGCTATAGGCTTACGCCACTGCTGTCCGCGCCGTCGGAGGAGACACCAGTGTCATGGCAAACTATCTCCCCGTCATGCTAACGCCAACTGCCATGAACTGGTTTACAAGCCTCGCCCTAGATTCCATCGGATCCTAGGAAGAGTTGAAAAAGGTCTTCACCGACAACTACATGGCTACGCGATGAGGACATCCTCCACTATTAACCGCTGGCAAAGACGCAACAAAGGGGCCAAGTGGCCTAGTTGTAGTCGGGCGGCGACCGTGTGAGCCTCTGAATAATCCCACCTTGCTTAGCTTGGGAGGAGGAAGCCACCTAAAAAGGGAGAGCTACCCTTCCCCTATTGGACTAGTCTTTTAGGGACATTGGGCCTTTCCCCGAGTGGGTGTGCCTGAGAACTGTTGGGGTCCGGGCAACCTTAATTTATTGGACCTCGGCCAACCCCACCTGGGCCGGATGCATCATTTGGTATCAGAGCTGGGCCCTTGTTTAAGGGGGTGGGAATGATGAGGACATCCTCCACTATTAACCGCTGGCAAAGACGCAACAAAGGGGCCAAGTGGCCTAGTTGTAGTCGGGCGGCGACCGTGTGAGCCTCTGAATAATCCCACCTTGCTTAGCTTGGGAGGAGGAAGACACCTTAAAAGGGAGAGCTACCCTTCCCCTATTGGACTAGTCTTTTAGGGACATTGGGCCTTTCCCCGAGTGGGTGTGCCTGAGAACTGTTGGGGTCCGGGCAACCTTAATTTATTGGACCTCGGCCAACCCCACCTGGGCCGGATGCATCATTTGGTATCAGAGCTGGGCCCTTGTTTAAGGGGGTGGGAATGATGAGGACATCCTCCACTATTAACCGCTGGCAAAGATGCAACAAAGGGGCCAAGTGGCCTAGTTGTAGTCGGGCGGCGACCGTGTGAGCCTCTGAATAATCCCACCTTGCTTAGCTTGGGAGGAGGAAGACACCTTAAAAGGGAGAGCTACCCTTCCCCTATTGGACTAGTCTTTTAGGGACATTGGGCCTTTCCCCGAGTGGGTGTGCCTGAGAACTGTTGGGGTCCGGGCAACCTTAATTTATTGGGCCTCGGCCAACCCCACCTGGGCCGGATGCATCACTACGTGCACTCGGCCGGGCACCAAGCATGATCTGAACCGCATCTACCAGAGTCGTCCGAGCTCCTCCGTAGCTACATCAGACGCTTTTCTGAGATGAGAAATTCTATTCCCAACATCACAAAAGCTGAGGTCATCACCGCCTTCATTCGAGGACTCCATCACCATGAGCTTCGCTCCAAGTTCAACCGCAAGCCACCCACAGGGATTGGCGAGATGATCACAATCACCAACCAGCTCGGCGTCAAATGCCTCATGGTATACGGGGACTCTGTGCTGGTCATCAACCAGCTCAACAAAGACTGGTCCTGCTCCAGTGATAAGATGGATGCATATTGCGCTGAAATCAGGAAGCTTGAAGTACCACCACGTGGTATGAGATCAAAATCAGCTCGCCGACCACCTATCCAAGTTTGGCTCCTCTCGCGCCATGATTCCGCCGGGGGTCTTCGTTCAAGATCTTTTGGCGCCATCTATTAAGGAAGAAAAGGAAGTTCAGGAAATTCCCCCCGCCGCGCTGCTGGTACTTACGGTACCTTCACCGGCCGCCGATTGGAGGGAATAGTTCATCAAGTACCTCACCAGCGCCGAAGTACCCGCCAACAAGACTAAAACCGAATGCCTAATCCATCGAAGCAAGCATTATGTGCTGGTGGATGGCAACTTGATGAGGAAAAGTGCCAAGGAAGGGATATTGCAGAAATGCATCACCCAAGAAGAGGGAGTGAAACTACTTGAAATTCACTCTGGTTCCTGCGGCAACCACGCGGCCTCGAGAAACATGGTTGGCAAAGCTTTCTGAGCTAGTTTTTACTGGCCCACGACCATCTTTGATGCCAAAAACCTCGTTCGACGTTGTGAAGGATGCCAATTTTTTGCCAAGCAAATACACGCGTCGGCACAAGAACTGCAGACCATCCCAGCTTCCTGGCCCTTCGCATGCTGGGGACTAGACATGATTGGGCCTGTCAAGCCAGCACCAAGTGGTTTCTGGTACGTTTACGTCGCCATCGACAAGTTCTCCAAATGGATCAAATACAAACCACTTGTTTATGCTACTGCGAAGAAGGCAGTCGAGCTCTTTGAAGATATCATCTACAGATTCGGTCTCCCGAACAGCATCATCACCGACCTCAGAACCACATTTACTGGTCATCATTTTTGTGACTTCTGCGACGACCAATGCATCTCCGTTAAATATGTCTCCGTTGCCCATCCCAAAGCCAACGGACAGGTCAAAGAAGTGAACGACATGATCCTTGATGCCCTAAAAAAG
Organism: Miscanthus lutarioriparius; assembly: GCA_904845875.1. NCBI lineage: Eukaryota > Viridiplantae > Streptophyta > Magnoliopsida > Poales > Poaceae > Miscanthus > Miscanthus lutarioriparius. The sequence goes on from CAJGYO010000005.1 coordinate 53,462,481, forward strand.
AGGCTATATCAGAAAGAAGAAAAGCATTCAGGCAGATGGCTCAAAGAGTTACCAGCTGTGGTCTGGGGACTGTGCATTCAAGCTAGTCGTAGCACCGGTGTGTCTCCATATTTCTTGGTCTATGGCTCAGAAGCCATATTACCAACGGACATTGCCTTCCGAGCACCCAGGGTGGAAACTTATGATGAAGAGCGAGCCGTGGCTGTTCGGACAGAGGACGTCGACAGGGCCAAGGAGGAACGCCTAATCACCTACGTCCGCACAGCCAAATATCTAGAAGGCTTGCGGAGATACTACAACCGCAACATCAAAGGTCGTTCATTTGCTATCGGCGACCTCGTTCTCCGCAAAAAGCAAAAAACCGAAGGGATGCACAACCTCTCCTCCCCTTGGGAAGGGCCTTACATCGTCAACGAGGTTACCCGACCAGGGTCTTATCGGCTATGTGACTTGGACGGAATCGATATTCCCAATTCATGGCACATTGAGCACCTTATACGTTTCTATCCTTTAAATGCTCCAGATATGTATTCCCCACTCTATGATGAATAAAGTTCTTTTTGCCATAATTTGTCTCCGTTATTTCTCCATTATGGTTTAATCTCCATTTGCGGTCGCTAGCTCTAAGCTACTCCTTAACGAACTCCAATACGTGATCTCCATAAACTCTCCAACCATGTTTCTTTAAATCTCCAACGTATTTCGCTGAACAGGTTTCTCCAAATCGCCGACCATGTTTGTCCAAATCTCCAACGTATTTTGCCGAATAGTTTTCTCCAAATCGCCGACCATGTTTCTCCAAATCTCCAACGAATTTTGCCGAACAGGTTTCTCCAAATCGCCGACCATGTTTCTCCAAATCTCCAAGATATTTAGCCAATCGCCGAGCAGCACACGTCTTGTTCTGTTCTCTATGGAGAAGACCCAGTCACCGATCTATCTCTACACGTGCTGTGGGCTCCACGCTCTGCATTATGGGTGGTCAGCTACGGTTCCTTAGTCATGCCTGTTCCTCCTACATGTGCATGGGCTCCGTGCTCGATGTTATGGACTATGGACTAGCTAAGGCCAAGAGCTCAGTGAAGAACTAACTGGTCGAACGCCACTTATACTACGTTTATCTCCAAGTTATTTTGCCAACCGCCGAGCAGCACATGTTCTGCTCTGCTCTCTATGGAGAAGACCCAGTCTCTGATCTCTCTCAACACGTGCTATGAGCTCCATGCTCTGCGTTATGGGTGGTCGGCTATGATTCCTTGGTCATGCCTGTTCCTCCTTGTTTACACCAAAATTTTGGAGAAAGAACGTAGGAACTCGCAGGCTTCCAAGATTATGCCAATCAAGGAGGATCGATGTCAGCCGATTCAGATACGACTCTAGAATCGGATCTCTTGGGATGATGTCAGCGGATAACGATGATGAACTATAGTTGGCGCTAGGAAACTACATATCAGACTCTGCAAAAAGGGAAAGATTAGAGTCCAAGTTATCTTAAATTAGGAATGTTTTCATTTATGCCAAGGATTGTAACGAATCGTGCTCGAGTAGGATTTATGTTTAGACTCTGGGTATAAATATCAGACCCCGGCTATTGTAAAAAAGAACAACAATCAATCCAATATACAAGTTATTTACTTTTTTTGGCTTCGGCCACCCTTAGGAGTAGGAGTAGAGTAGATCTCGGTGAGTTTTTAGCAAGTACGACTGCATCGATCCGGTCAACCTCCACTGCTTGTTGTAAGTACAATCATGGTTTATACCTCTATTCGTATGGCTGCATTGATCCGGTCGACCTCCACTGCGACTCTGGTATAAGTTAGTTATCGACTCTTGCCTAGTTCAAGTATGGCTGCATCGATCCGGTCGACCCCCACTGCATGAACTAGATTAAGGTCAAGTTATCGGCTCTACCTTAGGATGGCAGCCTTTGGTAGATTCATTAAGTTACCGATATTGCTTATTGCTTTCATTATTTATCTAATTATAGAAATATCACTCTGCCCGATTGGGATTGATCTAGATCGGCCTTATATCTTGTTTAGCCCATCGTTTGCTAATCTAAATTGATCTAATCTACACCTTAAATCATGAAGTATGTTTTATTGGCTGTTTTATGTCAATCCTGATCGTGCATAGCGTGCGGTTAAGGCATGTTGTGTCTTGAGTAGATTTATTGGCTAACGAGAACCGTTCCATGGCCCGTTGTCACGGCCTATTTGATTCTGCCTCACACCCCACTGTTAGCACCGTGGAGTGGGGATCGTTATTTGATAGATCTATTCCTGATAAGGCATGACTTTAGCTGTGCGCTATGCCTGAATCGGCTGTTTTAGCCAATATCGAGTGCTTTCATGAACAATTTATATCACGAGACAGTTGAAGTAAAGATAGGTTGAAAGATATGTTAGCTCCATGATCTTATTATTGTATTACGGCCTGCGTGATTCTGCCTCATGCCCCACTGATATTAGTAATGAGTTAGGGTCGTCGAGTCTATTGTTATTTCTATGGCCTGCATGATTCTGCCTCATGCCCCACTGGTCATAACGGTAGATGAGATCTAACATGTTCATTAGATTTATCTTTATCAAACGGTTAAATGGTGTTGAATTGTTTCTTTATATAAAAGGGGTTCAGTTACTTGTAATCATTGGCTCAGCATAAACCGATCATTGTTGACATCTTATTGTCATTGATTAATATTTGTTCAAATAATGACATTTACCATGAATGATAACCGATTCTTCTTATACAACCCAATGAGCTTTAACAGATTTATTCTCATGAATATGTAGGAATCGACTGTTTAGTCGATCTCCTTTCATATAGGCTCTCATAGTTGCACATTCGGGACTGTTTGGCAACACCGGCAAGTTTTGCCCTTAATTACTGATGAAGTTTCTCTCCTTGTCAATTACAGGGTCAAATTGACTAGCGCATCTCGGGAGGAGTGCGCAGGATTGACGACCCCTGCGCTGAAGCTAGATAGATCTATAGCTCCATCGAGCAGACCCTTCCAGCTTGCTGTGTGTGTCCTCGTCACGGGACAAAAATTCTGTGTCGACACATGTTTCTGGCACACCCGGTGGGACCCCACAATCGTCATGGCGGTTCATAACAACAACGACATCCTTATGCTGCATTATGAAGATCTACCTGATGGGGATAAGGGTATCATCAGCAAAGTTACAGAAGAGTTTTAGAACAAATGTTTGCTGTCCTACACCAAAATATGTGACAACACAATTGTTCAAAAATTTCCACTACCAAGAGTTCTGTTACACAGGCAGACAGACATAACTGAAGCTAAAGACAGGCGTTTCTTTAAGAAAGTTGTAGACAAATCTATTCGTGATGCCATATCAAGCCATAATGAAGCTTTCGTGGATGTATTCCACAACGCCATGAAAGACGTGATTCATGGATTTCCAGTTGGTCAAGGCAGACCGGCTTATTATGACATTCTATATCTGTCGACCCAAGGGACCAATCAAGTCAGTACCAGCCATCAAGAAGCAGCACCGACTGGTAGTGGTGATGTCCAGATAGTTCAGGGTTTATTTGAACAAACTCAAGGAACTACTACAAATCAAACACAGTACAATCCTGGACCATCAGTACAGCATGTGCAACAGCCAGCGGGGCAAAGTCAAAACCAGGTGATCAATTTTGGCACATAAGGCCATATACCGTCGTCGGCTCAAAAAATAGCACCATCAATTCAAAGGATCCATAGGGATATAGATCCTTATATCTATAATCAGAGACTTCAAGCAGCGAGCCAGCAAAGGACCCAGCAGATTAAGATTCAATAAAGGTATCACTATGGCACAGATTATAACACCCTCCACATGATGCCAAATCTAGGATATCAAGGCACGCGGGATTTCAATCCACAGATGGGGCAGCAGGTGTAGAGGAATCCAAATCTGCAAGCTGATGAATTATTGCTGAGGGTGACCGAGATGATGAAAAATTAGTTCGGTCTAAAGCCAAAATGGCTGACCTTTTCATACAAACACCCATATCCAGAATGGTATGATTTGGTCGCTCTTCCCACAAATTATAGGCTACCAGAATTCGCTAAGTTCACTGGCCAAGACAGTACAAGCATGATAGAACATATCAGTCGGTGTCTTACACAATTGGGCGAAGCGTCAGTTGAGGATGCCCATCGAGTTCGTTTCTTCTCTCTGTCCTTATCAGGGCCATCCTTCACTTAGTTTTCATCATTGCCAGTCAATTCCATTGCCAATTGGGCTGACCTGGGGAAGAAGTTTCATACATATTTTTACACTAGGACTAGAGAAAAGAAGATTACCGATCTGACAACTATAAGACAGAAGACTAATGAATCGGGCACTAAATTTCTTTAGAGGTTCTGAGAAACCAGGAACTTGTGCTTCTCCTTAAACTTGACCGATGATCAACTAGCTGCTTTAGCTGTTCAAGGAATGCTGCCAATGTGGAAAGAAAAGCTGCTGGGACAAGAATTTAACAACTTGGGTCAATTGGCTCAATGAGTAGCAGCACTCAATAATCAATTCCAGAGTATGCGCAGAGATATCCGATTTCAGAAGAGTACCTCAGTAGCCGAAGTTTATGATCCATACTCAGTCGATGACGACTATGAAGATGAAGAAGAAGAGGTTGCTGTGGCTAAATGGAATTGGGGCAAGAAGACAGTGATGGTGCCAAATCCTTGGGGAAGAGGAGTCGAGGAAATCTATAACTTTGATGTCACCAAATCAGATAAGCTCTTCGATTTCTTACTTGAGAAAGGGCAGATCAAGTTGCCCGATGGTCATGTCATGTTGCCCCCTGATCAGTTGAAGAATAAGAAGTTCTGCAAGTTCCATAATGCTATTTCTCATTCCACTAATGAATGCAAAATCTTCAAGCAGCATATACAGAGAGCTATTCAGCAGGGGAGGCTCAAATTTGATACGCCTCGGAAAATGAAAGTTGATGATAATCCTTTCCTAGGAGATCAAAACATGGTTGATGCTGGGCTATTCAAAGGAAAAAACTAAGGTCCTAACATCAACCAAATCAAAAGAAGCTGGAACAGTCGATCCCAAGATGCAAATATCGGCTGACAAGTACAGAAAGATTAGAAGATGTCGTGCCAAGTGAAAGAGCTGATACGAGCAGGGGAAGGCATCAAAAGAAGAGATGATAAAGTCGCGGGTCACATATCAGATTCTGTTGAATAAATGGCAGCGGCAGAAGAAAAAGGATTATTAGCGTTGGTTAAAAGATCAAGCGTACCAGCATCAACTGAAACAAGAAAGGTATCAAAGGGAACAAGACGAGTTATATTGGAATTGTCCTTTCTTTAGACATTGCTGGAATGAAGGTTTAAAGTTGCCTACCAGACATGACTATCCAGAATGCAGCAATCAATATCGGGAGTATAGGCAGTCTTAAACCAACCGCCGGTCTATCCATGCTCAATATGCATATCATCATAGTAACATGGATCGGTGCTTGAAAAATAAAAGTGTTCATGATCGGCTTAGAAAAAGAGTCGTTGATCAGGACTGGGCTGATCATGAAGAGGAAGGCACTGAAAGAAGATATATGTGGTAGGAAGGCCAGTGGTGCCCAGGAGGTTTAACAAGAAGACAGAAGAGAAGGGTGCAACGCCTAAGGAATAAAGAGATGGAACAAGCCCAGGCATCCGGTAAAACTCAAGTGTGGCGTACTAAGCAAATAGCCGATAGGAAGCAACCATCGGTTAATATCCAAATGGCTTTTCTGTTGCCATCGGAATTCAAAGCTCCGACAGATCAGAAAGTTTATTTGGATTTTGATGAATCAGAGTATGAGGCGATAGTTGCCAAGTTAACGGTTGTACAGCAAGTAATATTTGACAAACCGGTCAAACATCGGCACTTAAAAGCATTATATATGAAAGGTCTTGTCGATGAAAAACCGATGAACAAGATGTTGATGGACGGAGGTGCTTCTGTCAATCTTATGCCTTACACCACTTTTTGTAAACTTGGCAAAGGACCAGAAGATCTGATGGAGACTGACTTGATGCTTAAGGACTTTGGGGGTAATACGTCTAAGACCTAGGGGGCAATAAATGTCGAGCTAACAATCGGAAGCAAGACTCTGCTCACTACATTCTTCATCATCGATGCGAAAGGGTCTTATAGTTTGCTCCTCGGTCATGATTGGATTCATGCGAATTGCTGCATACGTTCAACCATGCATCAATGTTTGATTCAATGGCATGGAGATGACGTCAAACTGGTTCGCGCTGATGAGTCCGTGAGCATCGCAACAGCCGATCCAGTCTTTTGGGAACTAGGAGACTTCAAATGTTTTTTGGCAAGTCATGAGAAGGAGGCTTCATTAAGATCAGCAATGAAAGCCAACAGCCGATGCAAGCGATCGGTTCTGAAAGTTTATTTTAGTAGAAAAATCATGACTTCATGTCAGCCGTTGGATTAAAGGAGAAATAAGCATTGAGTCTTGAAGATGGGTTTAGGCCGACGTATGTGAATGCTGAATCAAAGTGTAAGTGCGATTCAGAGTTAATGAATTTCTTAAAGAAGGTCTGTTTTGTTCAATTGGATACTTGGCCTGGGTTGATCAATCGTCTAACCTTTGGTATGAAAAGTTCTGCAGCAAAATATTTAAAGGGACATTATCCTAGCATCCGATCAACATTCGATAGTAGATTCGTTCTCGACTCTAATAGCCTATACCCGAAAGGTATCGTCTCTATTTCAAAAAAAAGTGAAAATCTTGAAAGACAATAAAAGCCGATATGATATTTATCGCCTATAGAGCAAAAACAAAAAGCAAAAACAATCATACACAAGGGCATTGCACTAAGGCACATTCATGAAAGAACAGGAGTCTTTGTTCATTAGATTACCCTAAGTACAATCTAACCAAAGACCTTGTTCACCACATCCTGGGCGGATGTGATGTCTACTATGGCCTTCGCTGCCATGACAAACTCTTTGAGCAGGTCCTCATGCTCCTCAGGGCCATCGCCTATTAGGAAACCAGTCTCCATGGCATGAAGCTCATGCCCAGTCTGGACTTGTGCCGTGGTCAGCGCCACCACTGCGCCATGACAAACGCTGTGGAGGGCTATCTCCCAAACGCGGACCAGGACGTCTTGGAGACGAGCGTCGATAGGGGAACCCCGAGCATTGATGGTGTCTACGGCCGCGTTCGCCACCAGTTGGAGAGATTCCAACTGTGCTGTTAGGGCTGACAATCACTGGCATGTTCTCCTCCGGGATCTTCGACGCCGCTCGCTTGCCGCGGTTATCCTCGCCGGCCATGGATTTGATTGGATCTACGAGAAGTGAAGGGAACCGCTATAGGGTTTTGGAAGGCGGAGAAGTGCAAAGGAACAGTTGCGGGTGGAGATGTGTTCGAGGCCGAAACCATCAGCTGGTATTTGAAGCTACAAAGCGAAGAGGTGAACGCCTCGGGAAGTGCGGTAGAGAACCGCAATTAATAGAAGGTGAATTGTCGCCTCACTAATGCCGAAGAGAATATGGCGTTGGGCGACTGAAGGTAGAAAATCGAAGGGTTCTCTTAATAAAAGCCATGTTTTCAGACTCAATTGGATTGAGATCAGAAGTCTAGAATCGGCTATTTTAAATCGGCTCTGTAGCCAAAACGAGAGATACAACGAGATAGCAGGAAAGTGTGGTCATCGTCGGTTTTACGCAAGATACATGTGTTAACCTATGGATTAAAAGTTCAAAACATCCTAAATGGCTTTCAATATTTCAAGCCAGACAGCATCAGCTTCTGCAATGTTTTGCTCATATTCTTCGGCTGTTCTAGGGGCATTCTCAAGACTACTACGAATGGCTCTGCTTCCTTTCACTTTGGCCAACAGTTCCTGTTTCTTCTGTTTGATGGCATCGGGTATTTGGGCCAGAGTAGACTTGCGATGATCAATAGTAGCCTTCATGTTTTCTAGTTTCTTCTCAAGTTCAGCACATCTGATTTCCAACTAGGAAAGCTCTAGATCGGTCCTGGGGGAAGAATTTTTCAGATCATCAATCAGCCGCATCAACTCTTTGGCCTCTTGCCTATTAGAGTTATCCTTGGCCATCAAAGCTTCATGATTGGATAGGTTTCTCTGAATCTTTTTCACCTTCAGGGCTTGATCTTCAAAAGCAGACAAATATGACAAGATTCTAGAGAGGGCTGGAGATGGATCACCCTTTATAGCCAAGAAGACTCTCTGCATTGAATCAGTATCTTGGACCAAATTGGCTACGTTCTTCTCAAGCATTGGCAATATGTGTTTTAGCTGATTTCTGGTCTCTTCCGATAGGGCTTCGCTAGAAGAAGTAGCTGACGATCTGATTTCATCCTCATCAAAATATTCCTCAAGATTGAGAGAGTAGCTCTGGGCTAGAAGACTGAGTGCCTGTGTACAAGGGAAAACGCGATTAGGAGGTTTGAATCAGTTTATCAAAAAGCGGATGGCAAAGAAGATACAATACCTTCTCTGTAATAGCCTCTATCAGAAGAGGGGGAACAACTGATGATGCATCGATGACATCTGGTTGAATTGGCTCCAAGCTTCCAGCATTGATGTCTACAATAACAAGGAAGGATTTTTTAATTCATGTTTGTTGCAAAGGAATGAATGGAGCAAGTAACTCCCTCACCATCAGTTGTTTGCCGGCTGGGGAATCAACAGCCTGAGTATGGATGGCAACAAGACCATCTTCAGCGCCGGTAGGGTTGCTAAGCGGACTATTAGGTGTTCCCTCAAGAAGTATCTGGCATAAGTAAAAAGTCAGGTGAAGGGTAAAAGACTAAGTAAATCAAAAAGTTAAAGAAAATACTTCGACAAGCATCAAGGAAAAATTCACATTTTCTGCCGTTGTGGAAGCATCGGTCACTTCCACCGAAATCGGCTCCTGTTGAGGATCGGCCGACAAAGGTTTGGTTGGTGTTGAATCAAGTGCCTGAGATAGTAGTCCCGCACCCAAAGTAGACTAGGATGCAATGCTCGATAACTGTGAGAAAATGGGATCAGAAAGTTGAACATCAGTTTGAAGAAAGTATGAATCGTTCACCTGAGCAGCTCATGGCCTTGTCCTACGGAGTCTTTTTCCAGTAGTAGCCTTCTGAGTTACCCCTAGAACCACCTTGCGCTTTGGGGATTGACGTGTCACGATCATGGGAGCGGCAGGGGTTCTAATCAACTTCTCCAAAGAAGGTGCAGTTGATCCCATCCTTGAAACTGGGCATGACGGTTGGTAATCTATAGGATGCCCTCTCCTATCCAGGCTTGGAGGATCGAATTCAATGTCCTAAAAAGATCGGTTAGAATGGTTGGCAAGAGAATTTGCCAAGTATGCCAAGTAATCTCTCTAAAAAGGGAATGAAAGATTACCTCACTGTCAAAAGCAAATTCCCCGTCCAGAGCTATACACAGAGGGTGGACTGGCCCACAAAAGAGATGGGAACACCATTCTTGCCACCAGGAGTCAAAGAGGTTGGAAGAAAAACTAGCTCTGACTCAGTCATGCAAGGAAAAGGAAGGAAGGTTTGATCCCAATTGAAAGGCTCTGGAAGCTTCCAGCACATCACTAATATCTTCTCTTGGCTTCAGGATGTTCTTGAAGAACAGGCGAGGGGGAAGTTGACCGAGGCCAAACTGACGGGCCACAAAAGCAGGGTTGTAAAACTCATAGGTTGGAGGATTGCCTTGGATGGAGGAACCTTTAACCATTTTGCCACGACCGTGACAAAATTCGGCTAGGAAAACATAGGGCTTAACAAAGGAATTGAAGATCGCAGCCATTGTCTCATCCGAACAGCCGGATTCAAATCGGAATTTGAATGGAAAAGTCAGTTCATCATCCTTATTATAAGGTAGCCAAGTTAGGACGGCTGCATCAAACCCTATGTAAAGCTTTTTGAAGAGGTGACCAACATCGAAGTCAATTATTATGGCCGATGCAGCCTCGCCATAACTCGTACACTGTCGGGTTCTTCCTTCTTCGCCTCTATATTCCTCATCAAAATTAGAGGAAGGAAAACTCAGGTCTCTAAGATCAGGCCTTACAATCTTGTGCATGTACAAATTGAGCCACAATTGTATCAGCCACCAAGGGCCGCTGATAGTCTATATCGATTTATTCTTCAGTAATTGGGCAGCCACCTGGTATATCAGATGATAGGCAGCTCCTAGCAGATATTTTCCAAGAGGGACATCATTGCCTAATGCTAGGTGCTCCGCCATTAGTTTATGATTATAAGTCGGACCACAATATGACCCACAAAAGATGAATCTCTCCAACCACATATTCAGAAAAGCCACATATTCTCGTTCGCTGACAGATGATTCATCTTTGATGTGATTCAGAATGTAACTTGCCCATCCGGTGCAGTTTGCTATCTTGTCCAATCTTTTGGAGCCGGCACTCAAGTACTCATAGGGTTGCACTGATCCGGTAATTCTAAGGCCAGTCAACATATATACATCGGCCAGAGTGATAGTCATTGGGCCATGGCCAAAAATAAAAGCATTCAGAGCATTAGACCAGAAATAAGAAGCAGAGATCAAGAGTGAATCATTCCTCTCCATTTCGGACAATGAAAGTGTCAGGCACTGGTTCAGATCATAAAGCTCCCAGTCTTCGCCCTTTTTCGCGGATACCCTACGAAACCAATCTTTTCATCCTTTAGGCGCTTTAGGCCAATTTCTGAAGGGAGTTTTGTTCTATGAAGACGAATCCAATACAGACTGTTTAAAGGGGATCTGGTTGGTTTCTTGGCGGATAAAATTGGATGGATCAGGATCACCCATAGGCCCGAGAAAATAAACATTAGGAACGATAGCTAATGGAATCAAGATCTCGTTCCTCATTTCCTAGAAATCAGATAAAATAAATTCAAGAAGAAAAGAAACACGGGGTGACGGCCGACACTCGGCGAGTGGAAACTTGGAAACATACCTCAGGAACATGGTCGTTGGTCGCCATCACGGTCGGAGCAGGTTCAGATCTGACGAAGATTGCTTGAATGACGGTTCGATGGAACGACAGATTTGCTAGGGTTTGAGGCCTTGGTGATGGCGGCGTCAGCTGTTGGAGTTGGCTCAAGAAAAGAGGAGAAAGCAAAAAGGCCGAGTGCGTCGAAAGAGATACTATTCAGATGTTATATGAGACTCAGGCCGGGAAGTCAGGAGTTATGCATATATCTCGGGATAGAGCGGTTACGGCGTGGTAAACCAATAAGCTGGAATTTTGGAATAAAACCATTTTATCCCAAAATTGGGGGGCATGTGTTTACACCAAAATTTGGGAGAAAGAACGCAGGAACTCGCAGACTTCCAAGATTGTGCCAATCAAGGAGGATCGATGTCCGCCAATTCAGATACGACTCTGGTATTGGATCTCTTGGGATGACGTTAGCGGATAACGGTGATGAACTACGGTTGGCGCCAGGAAATTACATATCAGACTCTACAAAAAGAGAAAGATTAGAGTCCAAGTTATCTTAAATTAGGAATGTTTTCATTTATGCCAAGGATTGTAACGAATCGTGCTCGAGTAGGATTCATCTTTAGACTCCGGGTATAAATATCAGACCCCGGCTATTGTAAAAAAGAACAACAATCAATCCAAAATATAAGTTATTTAGTTTTTCGGCTCCGGCTACCCTTAGGAGTAGGAGTAGAGTAGATCTCGGTGAGTTCTTCAGCAAGTACAGCTACATCGATCTGGTAGACCTCCACTGCTTGTTGTAAGTACCGTCATGGCTTATACCTCTGTTCATACGGCTGTATCGATCCGGTCGACCTCCACTGCGACTCTGGTATAAGTTAGTTATCGACTCTTGCCTAGTTCAAGTATGGCTGCATCGATCCGGTCGACCCCACTGCATGAACTAGATCAAGGTCAAGTTATCAGTTCTACCTTAGGATGACAGCCTTTGGTAGATTCATTAAGTTACCGATATTGCTTATTGCTTTTATTATTTATCTAATTACAACAATATCACTCTGCCCGGTTGGGATTGATCTAGATCGGCCTTATATCTTGTTTAGCCCATCGTTTGCTAATCTAAATTGATCTAATCTACACCTTAAACGATGAGGTATGTTTTATCAGCTGTTTTATGTCAATCCTGATCGTGCATAGCATGCGGTTAAGGCGTGTTGTGTCTTGAGTAGATTTATTGGCTAGCGAGAACCGTTCCATGGCCCGTTGTCATGGCCTATGTGATTCTGCCTCACACCCCTCTGTTAGCACCATGGAGTGGGGATTGTTATTTGATAGATCTATTCCTGATAAGGCATGTCTTTAGCTGTGCGCTATGCCTGAATCGGCTGTTTTAGCCGATATCGAGTGCTTTCACGAACAGTTCGCATCACGAGACTGTTGAAGTAAAGATAGGTTGAAAGATATGTTAGCCCCATGATCTTATTATTGTATTACGGCCTACATGATTCTACCTCATGCCCCACTGATATTAGTAATGAGTTAGGGTTGTCGAGTCTATTGTTATTTCTACGGCCTGCATGATTCTGCCTCATGCCGCACTGGTCATAACGGTAGATGAGATCTAACATGTTCATTAGATTTATCTTTATCAAATGGTTAAATGGTGTTGAATTGTTTCTTTATATAAAAGGGGTTCGGTTATTTGTAATCATTGGCTCAGCATAAACCGATCATTGTTGACATCTTATTGCCATTGATTAATATTTGTTCGAATAATGACATTTACCCTGAATGATAACCGATTCTTCTTATACAACCCAATGAGCTTTAACCGATTTATTCTCATGAATATGTAGGAATCGACTGTTTAGTCGATCTCCTTTCATATCGGCTCTCATAGCCGCACATTCGGGACTGTCTGGCAACACCGGCAAGTTTCGCCCTTAATTACTGATGAACTTTATCTCCTTGTCAATTATAGGGTCAAATTGACTGGCACGTCTCGGGAGGAGTGCGCAGGATCGACCACCCCTGCGCTGAAGCTAGGTGGATCTACGGCTCCCTCGAGCAGACCCTTCTGGCTTGCTGCGTGTGTCCTTGGCATAGGATGAAAATTCTATGTCGACACTCCTACATGTGCACGGGCTCCGCGCTCGACGTTATAGACTATGGGCTAGCTAAGGCCAAAGAGTTCAGTAACAAACTAACTGCTCGGACGCTACTTATACTACATATAATTGCGTTAGGGTTAACACTGCAATGATTTCTTCACCGCAACATTACAAACTGCATAGACATGCACATGTCAACATTTGTACATACACATAAATGTCTGCCTGTGCCCTTGCGTGCTTTTAACTACTCTATTTAGTTATTATAGCATACTCTCCGAGCAGATCACCGAGCTTCGCCATCACCGCCCGTCTTGCTGAATAGGTCGATGTCGTCGGCCAGCTTCTTCGCCGCGTCCTCCACCTCCTCCTCCAGCTGCTGGTGCTCCACCTCGCCCATCCCTTCGGTGAATCCGACCCCTTTCGCCGGAAGGTCAACGGCTAGGTAGTGGGACTGAACCACCGTAAGGGCGTGAGTAACGTCAGTAACAATGGCATCGCGGTTGAAGCTCTTGAAGTTCTCCCACGCTCCCTTACACCTCTTGATGATGGTGTCCGAACACGGCGGCCTGCCATCAGGCTGAGGAGCCACCTCTAGGTCAACGTAGTCGAGCACCAGTTTGACTCTGGTGACTATGGCATCGAACTTGTCCCTCTGGGTCCTGGCCTCCTGCACTAGCACATCAAACTATGCCTTGACCCTCTAGCGCCGACTAGGAAGTACTCACCTTTTAGCTCCTCGGCCAGTTTGTCTACTCGCCCTAACTCCTTTGCCTTCTCCTCTCGGAGTTGCTCGACGGCTTAGCACAACTGGCCAAGTTCCTCATCTTGCTCTATAAGCACAACAGTCATCACAAAAAATATGGTTGTTCAACAATACAAAGCACATTCATCGATATGCCATACCTGCTTTCTGCTCGGATACGTTCCTGAGCTGCTCGGACTTCCACTCCAGCTGCTCAAAAGTCTTCGATAGCTGCTCGGAGACAGTGGCCAGTGTAACAGAACCGACCAATTATACGAAATTAAGTTAGAAAATCACCCGCCAGAGCAGACGATTTAGCAAACTTAAGCCCGTATAACCCGGTAGTCTGTGAAATCACGAAGGATTTCAAACCAACTCACATACCAGCCAAGATCGTAATAAGTTTAGCGGTCACCATCACATATTACATAAAAGTTTGCATCATAGGTACATTAGAGTTTAAACATAGTTATTACAAAACGAGTTCAAATAGAAGTAGTAGAAGCCATTTGTTCAAAACCACACACACTCACACGGAGTTCAAATACAGTGCCAGCTAATGATCATCTCCAACAAAAGCATTAGACGAGACTTAAGGAATGACCATGCCCATGGTCCTAAGCATCACCCATCGCAGGATAAAGGCAGTTGATACAGTAGCCGTAATACATCTGCCCATCTGCAACAAGTGGGAATAAAACCCTGAGTACGAGAAGGTACTCAGCTAGACTTACCCGACATAACCGAAAATAAAGTGGCACCAAGGATTATGAAGGGCTTTATAGTAGGGTAGCCGACTCATTTGCAAAAAAGAGGCATTTTTAGTATTTCAAGAACCTTTCCAAAAGCATTATTGTCAAGTTAATTATTATTAACCTGTCGACTACATTTGCACCTATACTAGAGCAAGCATGTGATTAAGCAAATAATGATAACCAATGATCATTAACAACTTCCATAATGTCATATTCATTATAACTGTCCAAGTGTTCCATCAACATTACTACGATGAAGTAACTCAAGTCAAGTGTTCACTATCCAGTGAACGATGGCGATTCGAATCGATTATTAACCAGCTGGTAATTTATTCCTTACACAAACCTCACTCACCCGCTAAAGTGAGGTATCGGTCACCGAGTCAACTATCCAAGAAAAATCTCGAGTTTGCCAGGAACCACATGTACCCAGGGGCCGACCGACTACCTTTCGGTCTTATCATCGCGCCCCTGTGTCCTACCACACCTGCTCCGGTACAGTGCGCTGTGGGCAATCTACTCGGCCCGAATAATCTCCTAGCTTTGCGGTCGAAAGGTACTTTATTCGGCCAACTAAATGTAAGGCATGCGTTCAACATGACCTGAGGCCCAACAACGGTCGGTCCTTAATAGACACAGACAGAAAGCACTACAGTCCAAAACTCTATAAGTCTCCGTCCGGTCTCAACTTCAAATTAACACTTAGTTATACCATGACTATATAGTTATCCAAGAAGATCCAGGCAACCACCTATAGCTCGCAGGTGATAGGAAATCACCCGACTTCTACCGGTCTAAGCTAGCTAAGCATTGACTCGACTGTGGATACCAGGGTAACAAGGATATAGTTTAACAAAGGTAGACAAGGTATAATGCAGCAACGGTTGCAAACAACTCCTGAACGTAATGCATCAATTAAAGTAAAGCATTAATTAATAATCACAAATCGGGGAGGAAAATGCTCCAGGGCTTGCCTCTCTTGAAGGAGCTCAGGCGGTGATCGAGGCACTACGGAAGTTCCTCACCATCCTCCTCGTCTGCTTCGGTCACTTCTTGCGGCTGCACCTCGAGCTGCTCCTCGGGTGTAACACCCTAGGTGTTTGGCTTCCACAAAATTGCATTTCATTTCATAAACATATGCATCATCTATGTCATCATGCCATTGTCACTGAAACATACATATGCAACATTCGCAAATTCTGTTTGTTTCATACTTGGTTGCTTATGAATGGTAGTAGTGCAACATGTGAATGCAACATGAGTTTCTTATACCTTGAAACATTACAACATGGTAGTAATATGACAAGTATAAAATAACAACAAAGTCATGAAACATGTGAAACATTGAATTGCAATATTTGGGTGAATTGCTTGTTTTGTTGCTTCATCACATGTGATCATTTGAAATGGGTATAGCATTTGTGTAAAGTGGTTGATTATGGTCTAATACACCTTAACTACACTTAGGGTAATTGTTTGGACATTGTTCATGTAGATCAAAATGACAAAATTGCCCTTAAGTGGAGGTTTGACTTGAAATGACCCCTAGAGTGGCACTATTTGACTGATTCAAAAGACTAACTTAGAGACCTTGCATGGCTATGCACCCTTTACCAAAGTTGTAGCCAATTTATCAAGGAACAAAAGTTGTTTTATGATCAACTCATGAAAATGGCTAGAACAGCCTCAAACATGGCCCACAAGTCAAAATTGAAGGCTGATTCAAACACTTGAAAAATTTCTAAGTGTTATAACTGGATTCAGTTTCGTGTACCCAACTTATTCACCTTGTAAATCCCTAACAAAGCCAAACCAGCTCAAGCTCCAATGGTAAGAGTTGTAGTTCACATATAGATGTTCAACTTTGTTAACTATGCTATAATCTGGATCGTCACAGATTAGGAGCTAATCACCGTCAAACTTGCTCTGTCAGTTGGGTCAATTGATGACTGAATTGCGTTTCAGACCAGCTGTAGTGCTGGCCGTTTTAGAAAACCTCCAACGCGTGTACGCCGTGCGTCGCCAGTCGCCTACTCACGCTGCCATGCGCCGCGGACGCCCTGGCACGGCCAGCCACAACTTGAGCTTGCCCAACGCGCCTGTCAACCAGCTCACTAGTCCCATTTCCATTTCCTCCGCTCGCTTGTAGCTCCGCAGCAACAGAGCAGCAGCTCCGCCATTGCTGACCGGGCATCGCCATTGCCTAGCTCATGTGCCTTTGCAAAAATGCATTGCCCAGTTCACCCAGAGCCTCGCCGTGATCTCCTCTACCACCTCCATCTCTCAGTCGGTTCGTTTGAGTCTTGGTAAGCGCGAATTCATCATTTCCTCCACCGCCGCCATGGCGGGACCTCGCCGGAGTTGGCGCTCCACGCGGCCAACTGAAATCGCGCCCCTTGCCATCCCTTCTCTCCCTTGCGCTAGCTACTGCATGTGCTACTGATGCTCGGAGAGCAGGCCACTAGGGCCGTAGCGCCGTCGACTCGCCGGAACCGGCCAAGCCGTGGCCGTGCGCCGCCATGGCCGTCGCCATTGCCTTTAGCCACGACTATCGCTTCAATAGATGGTTCCAATAGATGCGCACGGGTGAGGTGAACGCCGTAGCACCGCTGGCCTCACCGGAGGAGTCACCGACGACGACCTTCGCCGCCGCCCTTTTCTTCCTCCCCTGTTCTCTCGCTGCCCCGCGGGACCCCGTTGTCAGTCGCTGAAGCAGGCGGGAGCCGACGTGGGCTGTGTCATTTCTGGACCACGCCAGCGCCTGCGTACGCACGCGCGTTGTGGGCCGCCGTTCTTCCGGGCCGGCCCAGTAGCTGAGATAGGTTTTCTTATTTGTGTTTTGGTTTATTCTTTTCACTGATTTGTGTATATATTCAAAAATATGTATCTCCTAGTTGGTAGATCCAAATGATGTGGTTCCAATTTTGCTAAGTTCATGATAATGTCTAGTTTATATTAAAAATATGATTTATGCCTGTTCTGTTATGAAAATGGGAGTTTCTATTTATCTCTTTTAATCATGGAGGAAATAGGGATAATTATATCTTTTTCTATGTAGCTCCAAATGGCATGAAATTTTTATGGTGTACTTCTCATATCATGAGTAACTTGTAGTTAAATTTTCATATATTTTGGACACTGTATGTAGGAGATAGAAAATTATCTTGTTTGCATGGATGGATCTTGTGTGAATTTTCATAATTTTTCTATAGATCCAGTAAGGGTAAAAATTGGTGAGTGCTTTTATTATACTAGAATGATACTAGGAAAAATAAGAAATCTATTGCTTGACACTTTTCAATAGGGTTTCCTAATTATGCTAAAAATAGACATGACACCTGTTATTTTGGATACAACAAGTTCTGCTTGCCCAATGACTTTGAAATTTTTATGGTAGTCTATGTGAAGTGTGAGATAGCTACTGTAATTTTTGTAGATTTTTCTGAATAGTTTTACTATATATTGCTTTAATCACCTAATTAACTAAATAAATTAGAAAAGGGCATTAAATAATTTATTTAGAAGTTGGCACTATACTTTTTGATATTCCTCTGGTATGTGCAACAAGTTGGTAAACTTGGTTTGGTCCAATTATGCTTTTGCATCATCATTAAATAATTAAGTTAGTAACCCTGTCATTTCTGGATAGATTCTAGGTTTACTGGAATTCGATTTGGTTGACGTAAGAATCATGCTTTGATGTTTACAAATGATTTGTAGATAATTTCATAAGCTTTCCAGAATGTCCTCTTGCAAGTCATTTGAATTTATAGAACTCTGGTTATGACTGAATTAAGGAACTACCCGTGTGCATATGAAACTTTAATTGTTGTTTTAAGTATGCCTTTACTATTTCTAAGTTTGTGGTAATGTTCCTAGGTGTTAGGCCTTTAACTAAAGATGATCATCTTTATCTTAGGTTATGCAAGTTAGATAAGTTGATCTCGTTCTTCAAGTTAAGTTAGATACACGTTTTAAAGTGATTTGAATAGAGCTATTCTTAATCGGTAAATGAGTGTCCAGTGATGTTTTCGTTAAACACTTACTGTGCTTCATTCATCATGAGCATTATGTCATTCCTTATGCATCCATGATATTTATCTTGTGCATCGACATGCAATAGGTGTACCGGAAGGTGTGACACTACTGGAATTCGAGGAACCGAGCAAGCAGCAGCAGCCGACACCAGAAGTTCAGGAGGTGCATCCTTCAGGAGAAGTGCTAGACGAGGTCGCCGCTGAGTGCCCGGATCACCGTCCGTGCAACTTTGTGAAAGGCAAGCCCTAGAGCATATTAAGCCTCCTAATTTTCGAAATACAGTTACAATATTATTGTTACATATATATATTGTTGCATTAAGTTTAGGCGTTGGATGAAAACACTTGCTGCATTGGTTATCCAATCCTTGTCCAGATATTGATACCCTGAATCCTATGTAGCTCAGGCTCATGTAGTGCTTAGCCCTGCTTTAACACGGTAGAAGTCAGGTGATTTCTTGTCACCTGCGAGATATAGGAAGATACATATGGCACGATTGGCTATATTTGCTATCGTGGAAAAGGACCAGTCTTAATTTGAAATGAAGACCGGACGGAGGCTTGCCGGTTTGCAGTGACTCCGTCTGTGTCGATTAAGGACTGAATCTTGGAGCCTTTCCTGTTCATGTTGAACGCATGCCTCTCTCTTAGTTGGCCGTGTCTAAAGACCGACCGCGAAGCTGAGTAGCTCACCTTAGGCCAGGAGTCGATAAGTATAAAGTGCGCCTCGGAAGGGAGCCGTAGGCGTGAGTCCAAGGGCAGGTGATTTAAAAGTCCTGATCGTCCTGGTAGAAGGGTAATCCCTGAGAGTGCTGGCGCTGATCGAACCCGCGAATTTGGTTCCTGAGTTGTTCCAAAGGTGACCCACGGCTACCCTTGCAAAGTATGCCAGGGTGAGAGTTAGGAATACCCCCTCAGGTGAGTTGTAATTCGATTCGAGTCGCCGTCTCTCCCGGTTAGTGAGAACTTGATGGGCTTATCTCCAAAGTAGATACACTAAATAACCTAATGGTTCGGGAATGATGATATGATGATGACAACCTTATTATACCTGCTACGGTTAATATTGATTGCTCCTAATAAGTGAGTGTTCTAGTACAGGTGCTAATCTAGTGGACAGGTAAATGATGATAAGCTTGATGCTAAGTTTAAATTGGTTCCTATATTCATAAGCGCTTTTATGCAACTGAGTCAAGCTAGCCCACCTCATAAGCCTTGCATGATCCTTAGTGTCTTTTATTTCGAGTTTTGTCGGGTAAGTCTAGCTGAGTACCTTCTCGTACTCAGGGTTTATCTCACACCTGTTGCCGGTGACCAGTTCTACTTTGGTTGCTGCAAGTATTGCCTTCTCCCGGCTGGGGATGAAGACTAGACCGTTGGGCACGGTCTCTCCTAGTTCTCGTATCTGAAGATGCTTTTGTGGGACATGACTAAGATCTGTCAATGTATTTGAAACTATGAAGTTATGTACTAAACTATGTTGCTTCCGTAGATTTGAACTTGGTTTGTAATATTTTATTTGAACTCTGATGGATGTAATCCGAATGCTACTTGTGAAATGTTGTAATGAATGATGTGTTGTGTTGAATCACTACGGTCTTGGTTTGTATGTCGAGAGTTGGTTGAAATCCTCCGTGATTTCCGGACTACCGGGATTATGGGAGCTTAAGTACAGGAATTTGATCGCTTTGGTGATTGTTTTTGTGCTTACGTTCTTATGATTTGGTCGGTTCTGTTACAGCGGGCTCCTTGGGTATGATGACCGGGCTCTCGGTTTGTGATCCTATATGATGCAGGTGCATAAGTGCTTATGCAAAAGGTGCATCAGATGAAATGAACACAATGAATGTGCTTGCATGCAAGGTAGTCAACATCATCCAAGAACATGTACTACAAGCATATGTCATCTACTGCATTCTCTTCTACTATTAATATGCTAAGTCAACACATCTCATTGAATGCTTCAAAGATACACCAAAGCTTCACTAATTTCTTAATCATGCATAAAGCAACATTTGATTAAACCCTAATTAATAATATGTTTGAATAGCAACATCTATTTTTATAGCATAGAAAAATCTTAGAAAATTACCATAGCACAGTACTACCCTAAGTAGTCTACCATCAAATTTTTATGGCATTTGGATAAGTGGAATAGCCTACACAAAAATGACAAGCTTGGACCTAAATATGAGCATGAAAATACATTGTATTATGAAAAGTGTCAAACAACAGATTTAGTATTTTTCCCATGATCTTCATAGCATACAATCACTGTACAAAAATTATCACATGCATGTTTTATACAAATTTTGCTCTCTAGCAAAAATAACAAAAATCAGCCATTAAAGGCACTTGAACTACACCTCATAATTTTTCTACAGGACATGCATGGCATATATTTTTCACAGAAAGTACATTACACAAGAAGAGTAACAAACTTGGAATCATATTTTTCTGATACATATAGGATTTACTAAACAATTTACAAGATATCAGCAATATCAAGAATTAAATAAAGCTCTACATTAAAGTATCTCAAAAATGACATGCAATATTTTTATCATGTAGATCTGGTGACAAGGAACACAACAAAATTTGATTCATAAATTTTGGAGCAAGATAACTCGAGATATACATTTTACAAGCTATTTAATACATTTTTGAAATCCTTTTGAAAACCAGCCGATGAAAACGCTGGGTGCACCCGGATCTGAACACGCATGTACACACAGAGGGACTGACAAACGGGCCTGGGGTTCAGCGGGACCCCACCCGTCAGCCGAACCAAAACAGAGGAGATCACCGGCGGCGAGAGCTCGCCGACGGTGAGGTCTTCGGTCCGGTGAAGGTGACCGGCGTGCTCCCCACACTCGTGCGAACCTAGCAGTGCTCGTGGCATGGGACAAAGAGCACGGGAAGCTCGCCGCTGCTATGCATGGTGGAGCAGCGGCGCGGGTCATCGCCGGTGAGGCGTCCCCGGCCATGGCACGGTGAGAGGAGGTGCTCGGGATACTCGGCGACGCAGTGCGGTGCTCGTGCGCGAGGAAGGAAGGCGGGAGAGGAAACGGAGCGGGCTGTCTGTGCGAAGCCAAGCTCCGGCGAGGAGGAGCTCACTCCGGCGAGGAATTCCCGGCTGGAGAAGACTTACCATAGTGAACTGGCGCGAGCACTGGTTGCGCGAGGTGGAGGCGAAGGCGTGGTGAAGACGTAGCGGGCTACGGTGGTCAGGCGTGGCCGGAACGGCTACGCTGGCCAATGGCGCGCGGCTGAGTGAGCACTGCTGCGGCTGCTGCTTGCGTTGGCGGAGGAGAGAGCGAAATGGAGGGGCGAGTGCGGCGCCAGGGTGAGGTCGGCCGAGCCTTGAAGGCAGCGCGGCCTGGTCGGGACGGGCAGGACGGTGTTGCCGCGCGGCGTGCTCGCCGACGCATGGCGGCCACACGGCGTACGCGTCCTGATGCCGGTCGGGGCACTGGTGTGGGCGAGCGGACGGCGGCGCGGAGGCAGGCCGGGGCGACCTATGCGGCTGGGCCGAAAAGGAGGCGGCGGCCCAGTAAGGTGAAAAATGATCTCTTTTTTTTAAATTCTTTTCTCTCCCCAATTCATTCAAATGAATTTTTGAACTTTTTCAAAACAGTTTCAAACTTTGGCCCAAAATAAAATTTGCTTAGAATTTAAGCCTCTACAACTTTGCTTTAGGGACCAACTAAAAATTTTGCATAGATTTTGAATTGGGAAGTAAAAGCTAAATAGGGAGGATTTTTGACCATTTTTAATAATAATTTCAAAAGCATATTTTGTCAAAGTTTGAATACAAACTTTGCTTCAAAAATTGTGCTAAATAAATTCTAGATGATTTACAATTATAGCCAACATGTTTTATTAGCCTAGCAAGCATAATTAGGGCAAAAGTAACTCTAAACAAGTATATGCAACATTCATGTTTCACGAGCATGTTTCATATGTTTCAAAGCATTGTTTCAGTTATTATTTACATGATTAGGCATGTATGATTATGATGCTTGATGATGCATGATTTGCAGTGCCTAAATGCTTGCATAACACTGGGGTGTTATAGCCCTCCCCCCTTATAAAAATCTCGTCCCGAGATTTGGGTTACGAACCATTTGTTATAAAAATCTTCATAAGCTTTTTGTAGATATTCTCTCGTTTCCCAAGTTGCATCTCCCTCATCATGATGATTCCACTGTATCTTGTATGTTTTCACCACACTATTCTGAGTAGCACGTTCTTTAGTGTCTAACACACGGACCGGTTGCTCACGATACACCAAATCCGATTTGAGTTTGATGCCCCGAGGTTCTATTCTTTCCTCCAGAACACGCAAACACTTCTTGAGTTGTGATACATGGAAAACTGGAAAGACGGTACTCATTGTCTCAGGTAACTCTATCTTATAAGCTACTGGACCTCTTTTTTCCAAGATCTTGTATGGTCCTACGAATCTAGCGGCAAGCTTTCTTTGGATTCCAAACCGTTTCTTCTTCATTGGCGTGACCTTCAGATAAACATAGTCACCAACTTCAAACACAAGGGGTCTCCTTCTATCTGCATAACTTTTCTAACGTGATTGGGACGCCTTCATATTTTGTTGAATAATATGAACTTTCTTCTCGGCCTCTTCTACAAAGTCAATGCCATAATACCTTCTTTCTCCTGGCTCGACCCAATTCAGTGGTGTTCTACATTTTCTGCCATACAAAGCTTCGAATGGAGCCATCTTGATGCTTTCTTGATAACTGTTATTGTAAGCAAACTCAGCTAATGGTAACCATGACTCCCATGAACCACTAGAAGACAACACACAGGCTCTTAACATATCCTCTATAACAGCATTAACTCATTCGGTCTGACCATCTGTCTGAGGATGATAAGCGGTACTACGAATCAAACTAGTTCCCAAGCCTTTGTGCAAATGTTCCCAAAAGTGAGCCGTGAACTGTGGCCCTCTATCAGATACTATAGTCTTTGGTATACCATGCAACCTCACAATTTCTGCAATATACTTCTCGTCATATTGAGGTGGTCGATAATCTGTCTTGACAGGTAAGAAATGAGCGGTCTTGGTAAGACGATCCACAATCACCCAAATCGAATCATGTCCCTTTTGAGTAGTGGGCAAACCTGAGATAAAATCCATACTTATATCATCCCACTTCCAACTAGGTACGGACAAAGTTTGCAACAAACCGGTAGGTTTCATATGAATAGCTTTCACTCTACAACACGTGTCACATCTGGCAACATAGGCTGTAACTTCTTTCTTCATCTTGGTCCACCAATAACGAGGTCTCAGTTCTTGATACATCTTACTACTTCCCGGATGGATAGATAGCTTAGAAAGGTAAGCTTCATCCATGAGTTTATTCCTAAGCTCTCGATCCTTGGGAACCACAAGACGGTCATCAAACCACAACACGCCCTGTTCATCCACTCTAAAGTGCTTAGACGGCTCTTCTTTTATTTAATCTTTGATGTGAAATATTCCCTTGTCTATTTTCTGGCCTTCTATTATTTTACTCTCTAATGAGCAACTAATATGAATACTATGTAACACAGCAGGATGCATCAGATCGAACCCATCTTCAAGTAATGGCCGCACATTCAAGCAATGTGACTTTCTACTCAAAGCATCTGCCACTACATTGGCCTTTCTAGGATGATACTGCACATTCAAGTTGTAATCTTTGATCAATTCTAACCATCTTCGCTGTCTCATGTTCAGCTCTGGTTGGGTAAAGATGTACTTGAGACTCTTGTGATCTGTGAAAATATTGCACACATTACCAAGTAGATAATGTCTCCAAATTTTTAGGGCATGCACAACTGCAGCAAGTTCAAGATCATGTGTCGGATAGTTGACCTCATGCTTTCTCAACTGACGTGAGGCATAAGCAATGACTCTTCCTTCTTGTATAAGAACACAACCCAATCCAGTTTTCGATGCGTCGCAAAACACATCAAATGGTTTCTCAATGTCCGGCTATGCTAGAACAAGAGCAGTGGTCAACAGTTTCCGCAAGGTGTGGAAAGTTGCTTCACACTCCTCTATCCACATGAACTTGTGATCTTTCTATAGCAGACTTGTCATTGGCTTGGCAATCTTCGAGAAGTCTGGTATAAAACGATGATAGTAACCGGCTAATCCTAAGAAACTTCTAACCTCAGGAACTGTCGTCGATGCCTTCCAATCCATAACCTCTTGCACCTTACTTGGATCGACTGAAACTCCATTTTCTGACAAAATGTGACCAAGGAAAGGAACTTTCTTCAACCAAAATTCGCACTTGCTAAACTTAGCATACAACTTATGATCTCTAAGTCTAGTCAAGACAATTCTCAGATGCTCTTCATGATCCTTTTCGTTCTCGGAGTACACCAGAATGTCATCAATGAACACAACCACAAACTTATCCAATTCTGGCATGAAAACTGTATTCATCAGAAACATAAAGTATGCAGGAGCATTTGTCAAGCCAAAGGACATGACAAGATACTCATACAACCTGTATCTAGTGGAAAATGCGGTTTTCGGTATATCTTGTGGCCTAATCTTGATTTGATGGTAACCGGATCTCAAATCTATCTTGGAGAACACCTTAGCCTTGGCTAACTGGTCAAACAGAACATCAATATGAGGCAAGGGATACTTATTCTTGATGGTTACAGCGTTAAGTGGCCTGTAATCCACGCACATTCTCAACGTGCCCTCTTTCTTCTTCTTCACAAACAAGGTGGGACATCCCCATTCAGACTTGCTTGGCCAGATAAACCCCTTTTTCGATAACTCTTCTAGTTGCTTCTTCAGCTCAACTAATTCATCCGGAGGCATCCGATAGGGTCTCCTTGAAATCGGAGCTGTTCCGGGGATTAACTCAATTCCAAACTCAATATCCCTATCTGGTGGAAGACCAGGTAACTCGTCTGGGAATACATCCGGAAACTCACATACTACCGGAATCTGATGAATGGGAATAACTTCAGTAGCACATGTCACACTTATAAGGTCTGTTTTCTGAGGCAACGGTACTTGGAAAGTACCCTCACCCAGGGG
Source organism: Miscanthus lutarioriparius (assembly GCA_904845875.1). NCBI lineage: Eukaryota > Viridiplantae > Streptophyta > Magnoliopsida > Poales > Poaceae > Miscanthus > Miscanthus lutarioriparius. The sequence continues at coordinate 53,488,162 of CAJGYO010000005.1, forward strand.
ATCCTTAAGGGTAAGTACCCGACTTCCTGTATCTATAACTGCTCCCCAATCCTTCATCCAATTCATCCCTATAATGACATCCAGAACTAGTCCAGGCATAACTATCAAGTTCGCTCAAAACTTTCTGCTACCTAATTCAAGGGTTGCCCCTCGAACCATCTAATTGGTCAAAACATCAGCCCCTACTGAACTTATACGGTAACCATAACCCAATTCTGTGCATAGTTATTCATGTCTCAGTGCAAATGCTTGACTCATAAAAGAATGCGATGATCCAGAATCAAATAGAACAACTGCAGGGTTTTGGTTGACAGGAAACTTACCAGCGGTTACGGGCTCTCCCTCAGGAATCTCATCCATAGTCGTACTATGCACCCGAGCAGTATAGGTCTACTGCTTCTTCTTCGGCGGATAAGGACAGAACCTAGAGAAGTGGCCGGGTTGATCACAATTGTAGCAGGGTCCCCTTACTGTACCAGTAGATCCCACAGCTCCCTTGGAACTGCCTTGTACCATAGTTGCAACTGCCTTGTTGGACTGCACTGCCATCTTGTAAGGCTTCTGTGGTCCCCTAAAATTCTGACCTCTCTGCTGTGGTGGCCTGAACCTAGCGCCAGGTGCAGATGGACGATAGGGAGGACGACCTCCCACAGGTGCTCTTGCTTGGGATGGACCACCTTCTAGTGCTCTCTTGCGAGTCTTGGCTGCGGTACTGGCGCTGTTGTTCTTTTCCTGCTTCAGACAATCACTGATAAAGTCATTGAATCTGGCGCGGGTGTTGGTACCCACATGCTTCATCATCTTTGGATTGAGTCCTCTCTTGAAACTGGCGATTCTCTTAGCATTGGTGTCAACCATGTCGGGAGCATAACGGCACAAGTTGTTGAAAGCATGCAAATATTGCGTCATGGTTTTGGTGCCCTGATTCAACGCTAAGAACTCTCCCAACTTCATCTCGGTCAGCCCGGGTGGAATGTAAACTCCACGGAAAGCCTTAGCGAACTCTCTCCACGTAATCTGAGCATTTGGAGGGAAGGTGGTGCGATGGTGCTTCCACCACATTCCCGCTGGTCCTTGCAACTGATGTGCCGCATACTCAATTTTCAATACCTCAGTCATCCTCAACACACGGAATTTATCTTCCATAGTGTTGATCCATTCTTCAGCATCGGGTGGTTCTATGGCTTCCTTGAATATTGGTGGCCTGATGTCCATAAAATCTTTGAAGTTGTTGTACTGATTCACCCCATTGCCACCACCCTAATTGTTACCGCGTTGAACATTGTTGGCGATGGTACGCAGGAAATCCTCCATGTTCTTCTGGGATTGTTCTGTGTTGCGCTGACTTCCGAGCAACTGTGCGAAGAACACCTCTAGGGTGAGCGGGGGAGGAGGTGGCAAATGCGGTTCATGGGGGGGCTCATTGTTGTTGACGTGGTTTCCACCACCACCACCGGTCCCAGCACCATTAGCACCAGTCTCAGCGACCTCATAAGTGGTACGACGAGTATTTGTCATCTGCATATTTCCACAACAAGTAATGATTGAGTGAAGCTGTAATAATTGTGAGTGAAGGAAAAATTATGCCGTACTGAATTTACTAGAGAATAAATTCATACAATAAAACAGAGGCACAATAATCGCATCCCAATTAAAACAACATCACTAATTAATTACTTCAAAAGCAAACATCACATCCATACAATCGAATTGCCAGCATACCTACACTGGACTTTTATGCGTTCAGATATCGCATTACTAGCCAAGTTCCAATCACATGCCATGTCTCATAAGTTCGAAACAAGTTACATTAGGTTACATGCCGACAAAAGAAAGGTCATCGCGATAGGACCTAAACACTAGCGCAAGGCAACTAGCCTACTCCTCGGGGCCGTCGTCGGGGTCAGAGACGTCACCATCGCCCCCAGGTGAAACTATAGGCTCGTCCTCGTCGTCGTCGTCATCGATGTCCATGCCAGCGGCGTCTGGAGGAGCATATGGGCCAACCCCATTGTAGAGCGCATGAAACTCCTTGTGCAGGTTGACGTTGTACTCCTCTAGCTCATCGACCCTCTGCAGCAGGAGGTCCCTCTCATTCCAGGCTTCATTCCTTTCCTGAACCAACTGTCCAATCATGCGGTCTGCATTGTTATTGGCCTGAATCAATGTATGCACCTGCTGCATAGTTGTATCACCTCTTTCTACCGCCTGGTCCCGCTGTAAGCTCATATCAGCCAACTGCTCCTGCAAACTAGCTATAGCACGCGCCTGCTTCTTCTTCTGCTTTCTTACCTTGAGCTTATCATGACCATGTAAGCCAGTCAAAGTCCAGTAGGTACACTTAAGACCCTGATACGCTCTGATAGCGACAAACATAGCACTCATAGCATGGTTGTCGCTAGCCTGTCCCTCAGCTGGACCTCTGACCAAAGCACTTCCCTGAGGCTAAACCCAAATAGCATCATGAGGATCGTCCCTAGGAAAAGTGCCAGCTAGAGTTGCTGCAAGCTCACTAGGAAATCTACTCATGATGTCCCTAATGACACGAAATGCTGCTCCCTCTGCACCCTCCACAGGAGTGCGACCCTCAAACTCCAAGTGCCAACCATCCCACTCTGGAGCATCACCAAGAGCAGGAACTGTGATCTCTACCACTGCAAGTCCATCCTCTGCTAGCTGGCTCTCATTCCAAGAGTACACCGGCTCTTGACCCTCTTGGTACCCCACATCATGGAGCACTCTCCAAAGCAAGGTCGGCATGCCAAACTCGCTCAAGAAGGTGTCCATGGTGCAGTGCTCCCTCAGGGCCAACTGACGTCGAGGTGCTCTTCCTCCGGTGGACTTACGGGCAGTCTGCTTCGTGCGGGCCATCTGTAGCAAAATTTCTTTTATTACCCCGTGGGAACATATTTTAGGTGATACAACTTTTATCAAAATGAGATAATCAATTTATATGGGGAGGAATGCATGACATGAATGAAATGCACAAGTAATATGATGTATGTACGTGCCGTACGTTCTCACAAACCTATGAAATAAATAATTTCTAGCGACGAATTTAGTGGCATACAAACGATCTCTCAAATACGTATCTAATACGTCTACACGATAACGTTGTTATGTACCTGTAGAAGATTCATTTTAGCCCAATTCCCAATGAATGCATAACAACAGTAAATTTATCTACACGCTCTACACGAATCCCCAGATATGTTTACAACGGTAGTAACTACCCGAACCATCATCCTATTGACGGCATCGCCTCAACGAACGGAATACCCACACATGAGATACCTTTGTAAAACATGCGTAGAACATGTAATTACTCCAGCATCATATAAGCATTCACCCTAGATCGGCGGTGTATCCGATCATGCTCTCACAACTCACACTTACCAAGGCGTAGAGGCAAATGATCCATACACCACCACTCAAACAAGTGGCACTCATACAATAGCACGCCGTATGAGCAACGAAAGGGAAATATGATGCAAGAACCCCAAGTCAGTACTTAATTAAGCCACCTAGAGTCCTTAACTGGGCATAAAGGATATGACCACTGGCACACTTTTCAGTTTGGAAATCACGTTTTCAAACGCCTTTTTGTTTTAAATACACTTGTGAACAGTAACACGCTAAACCATGCTCTGATGCCAGCTGTAACAAATCCGACCAATTATACGAAATTAAGTAAGAAAATCACCCGCCAGAGCAGACGATTTAGCAAACTTAAGCCCGTATAACCCGGTAGTCCATGAAATCACGAAGGATTTCAAACCAACTCACATACCAGCCAAGATTGTAATAAGTTTAGCGGTCACCATCACATATTACATAAAAGTTTGCATCATAGGTACATCAGAGTTTAAACATAGTTATTACAAAACGAGTTCAAATAGAAGTAGCAGAACCCATTTGTTCAAAACCACACACACTCACACAGAGTTCAAATACAGTGCCAGCTAATGATCATCTCCAACAAAAGCATTAGACGAGACTTAAGGAATGACCATGCCCATGGTCCTAAGCATCACCCATCGTAGGATAAATGCAGTTGATACAGTAGCCATAATACATCTGCCCATCTGCAACAAGTGGGAATAAAACCCTGAGTACGAGAAGGTACTCAGCTAGACTTACCTGACATAACCGAAAATAAAGTGACACCAAGGATTATGAAGGGCTTTATAGTAGGGTAGCCAACTCATTTGCAAAAAAGAGGCATTTTTAGTATTTCAAGAACCTTTTCCAAAAGCATTATTGACAAGTTAATTATTATTAACCTGTCGACTACATTTGCACCTATACTAGAGCAAGCATGTGATTAAGCAAATAATGATAACCAATGATCATTAACAACTTCCATAATGTCATATTCATTATAACTGTCCAAGTGTTCCATCAACATTACTTCGATGAAGTAACTCAAGTCAAGTGTTCACTATCCAGTGAACGACGGCGATTCGAATCAATTATTAACCAGCTGGTAATTTATTCCTTATACAAACCTCACTCACCCGCTAAAGTGAGGTATCGGTCACCGAGTCAACTATCCAGGAAAAATCTTGAGTTTGCCAGGAACCACATGTACCCGGGGGCTGACCGACTACCTTTCGGTCTTATCATCGCGCCCCTGTGTCCTACCACACCTGCTCTGGTACAGTGCGCTGCGGGCAATCTACTCGGCCCGAATAATCTCCTAGCTTCGCGGTCGAAAGGTACTTTATTCGGCCAACTAAATGTAAGGCATGCGTTCAACATGACCTGAGGCCCAACAATGGTCGGTCCTTAATAGACACAGACAGAAAGCACTATAGTCCAAAACTCTATAAGTCTCCGTCCGGTCTCAACTTCAAATTAACACTTAGTTATACCATGACTATATAGTTATCCAAGCAGATCAAGGCAACCACCTATAGCTCGCAGGTGATAGGAAATCACCCGACTTCTACTGGTCTAAGCTAGCTAAGCATTGACTCGACTGCGGATACCAGGGTAACAAGGATATATTATAACAAAGGTAGACAAGGTATAATGCAGCAACGGTTGCAAACAACTCCTGAACGTAATGCATCAATTAAAGTAAAGCATTAATTAATAATCGCAAATCAGGTAGGAAAATGCTCCAGGGCTTGCCTCTCTCGAAGGAGCTCAGGCGGTGATCGGGTCACTCCGGAAGTTCCTCAACGTCCTCCTCGTCTGCTTCGGTCACTTCTTGCGGCTACACCTCGAGCTGCTCCTCGGGCTCCTCGGGTATGACGACCGGGCTCTCGGTTTGCGATCCTGTATGATGCAGGTGTGTAAGTGCGTATGCAAAAGGTGCATCAGATGAAATGAACACAATGAATGTGCTTCCATGCAAGGTAGTCAACATCATCTAAGAACATGTACTACAAGCATATGTCATCTACTGCATTCTCTTCTACTACTAATATGCTAAGTCAACACATCTCATTGAATGCTTCAAAGATACACCAAAACTTCACTAATTTCTTAATCATGCATAAAGCAACATTTGATTAAACCTTAATTAATAATATGTTTGAATAGCAACATCTATTTTTATAGCATAGAAAAATCTTAGAAAATTACCATAGCACAGTACTACCCTAAGTAGCCTACCATCAAAGTTTTATGGCATTTGGATAAGTGGAATAGCCTACACAAAAATGACAAGCTTGGACCTAAATATGAGCATGAAAATACTTTGTATTATGAAAAGTGTCAAACAACAGATTTAGTATTTTTCCCATGATCTTCATAGCATACAATCACTGTACAAAAATTATCACATGCATGTTTTATACAAATTTTGCTCTCTAGCAAAAATAACAAAAATCAGCCATTAAAGGCACTTGAACTACACCTCATAATTTTTCTACAGGACATGCATGGCATATATTTTTCATAGAAAGTACATTACACAAGAAGAGTAACAAACTTGGAATCATATTTTTCTGATACATATAGGATTTACTAAACAATTTATAAGATATCAGCAATATCAAGAATTAAATAAAGCTCTACATTAAAGTATCTCAAAAATGACATGCAATATTTTTATCATGTAGATCTGGTGTCAAGGAACACAACAAAAATTGATTCATAAATTTTGGAGCAAGATAACTCGAGATATACATTTTACAAGCTATTTAATACATTTTTGAAATCATTTTTGAAATCATTTTTGAAATCCTTTTGAAAACCAGCCGATGAAAACGCTGGGTGCACCCGGATTTGAACACGCGTGTACACACACAGGGACTGACAAATGGGCCCGGGGTTCAGCGGGACCCCACCCGTCAGCCGAACCAAAACAGAGGAGATCACCGGCGGCGAGAGCTCGCCGACGGTGAGGTCTTCGGTCCGGTTAAGGTGACCGGCGTGCTCCCCACACTCGTGCGAACCCAGCGATGCTCGTGGCATGGGCCAAAGAGCACGGGAAGCTGGCCGCTGTCGTGCATGGCGGAGCGGCGGCGTGGGTCGTCGCCGGTGAGGCGTCGCCGACCATGGCACGGTGAGAGGAGGTGCTCAGGATACTCGTTAACGCAGTGCGGTGCTCGTGCGCGAGGAAGGAAGGCGGGAGAGGAAACGGAGCGGGGCTGTCCGCGCGGAGCCAAGCTCCGGCAAGGATGAGCTCACTCCAGTGAGGAATTCCCGGCCGGAGAAGACTTACCACAGCGAACTGGCGTGAGCACTGGTTGCGCTAGGTGGAGGTGATGGCATGGTGAAGACGTAGCGGGCTACGGTGGTCTGGCGTGGCCGGAACGGCTATGCCGGCGATGGCACGTGGCGGAGCGAGCAATGCTGTGGCTGCTACTTGCGTTGGCGGAGGAGAGAGCGAAATGGAGGGGCGAGTGCGGCGCTAAGGTGAGGTCGGCCGAGCCTTGAAGGCAGCGCGGCCTGGTCAGGATGGGCAGGCCGGTGTTGCCGCGCGGCATGCTCGCTGGCGCATGGCGGCCACGCAGCGTGCGCGTCCTGACGCCGGTCGAGGCACTGGTGCGGGCGAGCGGACGGCGGCGCGGAGGCAGGCCGGGCCAGCCTGTCCGGCTGGGCCGAAAAGGAGGCGGTGACCCAGTAAGGTGAAAAATGATCTCTTTTTTTTTTAAATTCTTTTCTCTCCCCAAATTCATTCAAATGAATTTTTGAACATTTTCAAAGCAGTTTCAAACTTTGGCCCAAAATAAAAGTTGCTTATAATTTAAGCCTCTACAACTTTGCTTTAGGGACCAACTAAAAATTTTGCATAGATTTTGAATTGGGAAGTAAAAGCTAAATAGGGAGGATTTTTGACCATTTTTAATAATAATTTCAAAAGCATATTTTGTCAAAGTTTGAATACAAACTTTGCTCCAAAAATTGTGCTAAATAAATTCTAGATGATTTACAATTATAGCCAACATGTTTTATTAGCCTAGCAAGCATAATTAGGGCAAAAATAACTCTAAACAAGTATATGCAACATTCATGTTTCACGAGCATGTTTCATATGTTTTGAAGCATTGTTTCAGTTATTATTTACATGATTAGGCATGTATGATTAGGATGCTTGATGATGCATGATTTGCAGTGCCTAAATGCTTGCATAACACCGGGGTGTTACAGCCAGCTGCTTAGACTTGCCACGTAGCTGCTCGGACACGGTTGCCAGCTGCTCGGATAGGATGCCCTTCTAGTACTCCAGGTCCCGCGCATTGGACTCAGTAAGGTCTCGCTCACGCTGGGCCCTCTGGATGTTTCTCTCCATAAGGTTCATCACCTCTTTGAGTTTTTCATTCTCCTCAGCGTGGGGCTCCATCCTCTTTATCAGCTGGCACCGCTGCTTAGTAGTCTGAGCTATCCCCTGCAAAAATGCCAAGATTATGAACAAGAACAATCTCCAACGTCAAAGATGAACATTACAGATGTAGTACTGACCTTGATTTGTTTCATCACGCCGGTAAGGGCGGAATCCAGTCTCCTCAGCTCCCTGGTGGTGTCCTCCTCTTCAACAACCACCACCTCATCGCTGCGTCTACGGAGGAGTCAGACAACTTGGGGTCGAGATTCCTCATGTTCGATCTCTTCCACCTCGTCCTCCTCCGCCGCGGCTGGGGGCACCACCAGGGGGCTCCATGGCTGAACAGCGGGTCCGACCATGCCCTGCGATGCCTCAGCAGGTGCTGTTTGCTCCTCGGGCGCCATCGGTGTCGCCGCCCCAGACTCAGGCGCGGTACCGGCATCTCCTGCATTCACCGCTGAAGACCTGGCGGTCTCTGCCGTTGCCCCGGGCATCGTTGCCGACTCATCCACCATCGGTGCCAACTGTTCGCCGCCGCCAAGTCCGCCAGCAGCGGCGGTTGACTCCTTCGCAGGCCGCCGAGCATTCGGGGACTCCGGGATGGGGTCTACCGGCATCTCCTCTGCCCCGAGACCAGCCTTCGGTTGCTCATCAGTCTGGACAGGCGGGGTTGACTCTTATATACGCCTTACTCTGCATCAGATCAGCTCGTTAATCGCCAAAAAAGGATAAGGATACGACAACCAAATAACTCCAAGATAAGGGTACTTATGTAGCGGCTTTCTGGTAGATTTTTCTGAACCGGTGCTGCCTACCCGAGCCCCCAGCCGTGGCCTTGGGGTTGATGCCTGCGTCTTGGGGTGGAGGTCCCATGGTCTTTGCCATCGGACTCTCCTCCGCCCACCGCTCTGGGGCTCTCCTCGCCTGCTGCTCGAGGACTCCCTCCGCCCGCCGCTCCGGAACTCCCCTTGTCTGCTGCTTGGGGGCTCCCGTCACTTGCTATTGGGGGCTCCCGTCGCCTACTGTTGGGGGACTTCATATCCTCCCCTCGATTGTTCCTCCGCACGCGTGCTGCATGGAGGCGCCTTCTTGCTCGGTGGAGGAGCAGCTGGAACTTCGTCGTCATCCGACCACTCGAACATCGTGGTACTCCACGTCCGAGTGGTCTGGTCACCGCCAAGAGAGATGCCACCCGGCTTGAGGGGAGCGGCAGCCACCGTCTTTCTCTTCTTCTAGGCCGACTCATCTGCCGCTGCCCTCTTCCCCCGGACTTTCTCCGACATTGGGGATGGACTCTCCGATGAGATGCTAACGGCTCCCTCCTCAAGCTGCGTCGGTGGCCAAGCATCTACTGCATGTGGCCAATTGCCCATCGGCATGCCCGAGAAGTACACCGCTCTTTCCTGCGAATGGGTCTTCGCATAAGTGAATCAGTCCACTGCTCGACAATGATAGAAGATAGAAAGCATCAGGAAAACATAATTGAGATATTTACCTGAGGAGGTAGATTTTACAATGAAAGGGTCTCATCTGCCCTAGCAAGTTGAACGAGGCAAATGGAGCAAATAGCTCTGCAGCCCGCTCTTGCACAACATCCCTCGACAGCATCTTCGTCCTCTCTCGGGTACCGTCGGTCTCCCCCTTGAAGTCAAAGGCTACGTGAGCCCTCTCTTTGCAAGGCTAGAGGTGGCGCACTATAAAGCTCGCCACCACCAATCCACCATTGGTCCTCACACCCTTTATTATGC